>JAYKAV010002858.1:460903-484277 GCA_035582835.1 Phoebastria nigripes | reverse complement strand
AAATTACCATGAAATATTTCATGGTAATTACCCAGACAATACCCAGAGATTCGATTAGCTTTGGATTTTTCCAGACACAAGACAAAGATAGACAAAAAAAAAAAAAAAAAAAAAAAAAAAAAAAAAAAAAAGAAAAAAAAAAAGTTGTCAGTAGAAATAAAGCCAGATATGGCAAATGGAGAAAAATCAATAGACTTTTGGAAAAACATTTTAAGAACTTGAGTAATTTTAAAAGTTGTATGAAGTAAGTGGGAGCAGGGAAGGTTAGTACATAACTTGTTTGTGTTCATTGGGTTAAGAAACTGTCTGACATGAGCATGATCATGGCTGCATCTGTTCAGGACTGCAATCCTAGCTCTGTGTGTGTTAACAGAGTGCCAAGAATTCTAGTTTCATGTGAGCTAGAAATTATGACTGTRAATGAGGGTGTGTTGAGGTGTTTGGTGGAGCATGAAAGTGTGTTAGTTAGGTATAACCTGGTGGATATAACTGTTCCTTTGTTGATTTTGACAACCATTCCTCTAGGATGTTTTTTAAAGCTATTTAGTAATGAAGACTGCATGACCTAGGAAATCATCCTAGTTCTTCTCTACCCTTATCATTGTAAAGTTTTCCTGATACTTTGCACGTGTACTAAAGCCCACCATTTGTTACTCTTTCCATCGGGGTCAGGGAGATCACTTTTAGTAGCAATCTTTGTGCATGTTGTCCTGGTTTTGGCTGGGATAGAGTTAATTTTCTTCCTAGTGCTGTGTTTTGGATTTAGGATGAGAATAATGTTGATAACACACTGATGTTTTTAGTTGTTGCTAAGTAGTCTACTAGTCAAGGACTTTTCAGCTTCCCGTGCTCTGCCAGGTGCCTAAGAAGCTGGGAGGGAGCATAGCCAGGACAGCTAACCCARCWGGCCAAYGGRGTATTCCATACCATRTGATGTCATGCTCAGTATATAAATAGGAGGCGTGGTCCAGGAAGTAGGGATCGCTGCTTGCGTATCAGTTGGCAGGTGGTGAGCAATTGCGTTGTCTGGAACTCGTTTTGTATATTCTACCATCATCATCATCATCATCATCATTATTATTATTATTATTATTATTTCCCCTTCCTTTTCTGTTCTATAACTGACTGTATCTCAATCCACGAATTTTACTTTTTTTTTTTTTTTTTTTTTTTATTCTCTCGCCCATCCCACTGTGTGTGGGGGAAGTGAGCAAGCGGCTGTGTGGTGTTTGGCTGCCTGCCGGGTTAAACCACAACATATGTGAAGATTGTAATAATTGTCTTTCCTTAAAAATCTTTCTGAAGAAAAAGAAAAGAAAAAAAAAGATTTATTCAGCAATAGTTGTTTTCTGAACTTCAAATTCATACTGGTTATACTAGTTTTTCTGTATTTTCATGAGTCTTTTCATCATTGCATAACAATTAGCTACTTTGTGGGGTTTTTTGACTTTTCTTCTTGAGTTGTTCTTGTCTCTCTTCCTCTTTGGAATTGTTGTTCTTGTCTCTCTTGCTCTTTGGAATTATGTGCTTATTCTACTCTTAGACTAGATTATCCTAAGTATCTCCTCTACTTAGCTCAGCTTCTTTCTTTGCCAGGTCTTTGAACTAAGGTAATTATAATAATCAAATAACATTCTTCAAGCAAATATAATTCATCTTCACATTAGAAGTTAGACAGTATTTTAAAAGTGTGTTAGTATTCTAAACAACCAAATCACTTTGCTCTATAATCTCCAATTATATCAGATTTATTCTAATCAGTGAAAAGTTCCAGTTCCTCTTGCTTGCTATTCAAACTTCTAAAACCATTATATAGTAACTGAAAAAGTATCATCTTCCCATAAATTACCACAAAGATTCTGCTTGTGATGATGGTCTGATTTTGAGTGAACCAATTGAGACACGTTAATCTTCTAGATTAAGAATAATAGAGTTAGGCAATAAAAGAGGAAATAATACTGTAAGGGCAGAGTTTTGAGAAAGCCGTGCGATACAAATGTGTCTGAGGTGCAGGCCACCCCCAAACATACAGACCATCCTACTTGAAACCTACTAGTGCTCCCCAGATATGCTCTGTTTATTTTCAATGACTCATTCATGACAGATTCTTTATGAGATGAAACAATCTAATCTACTACATAAGTGTCCATTTCATCCCACCTCTTCTGCGAGTATTCAGTGGCTTATGATGCAAGTCTGGGGTTCTTTTCAGTGTATGGCTATATACTCCTACTAAAGAAGGCAGGGTCAAGAAATGTAATTGACATTGTGGACCTACTGTGGTAAAGTTTGTGACAGTCCTTCGAATTTATTCCTCCAAAATTTATTCCTCCAACTATTAATATGGTAGAATATTGCCCCCCTCTCAGAAATCCAGTGAGTTTTTGAGTCTTGTGTTTCTAAAATGTGCCGAATATCTGTTCAGCATTTGGAATTTTTTTAAGCTTTGCATACTTTGCATTCACATATGTCATGCTGCCTGCAGAGCTTAAAAAGGCGAGGGGAGATGGAGTCTAATGCCAAATATATTGCCTGTGTTATTGTCGATTTTTGATCTCTTGGTTATATCTATGTTTACTAGAGTCACAAGTGCTTGGTATCTGGATGGCATACTGGCATATGCTCTGAGTTTACTCCCCATGCCACGATTTCCTCAGAAAAAGAGTTTAACATATGAACCAGATCAGACCCTGAGTTCTGCCCCAATGTGTACCAGCAGATAGGTCTGTGTGTCATCAATAGACAGTTGATAGCAGGCTAGACTAAATTTAATGAAAGGTACATGCGCTGGATAAGTGCAAAACACAATACAAATGGAGAGTGAAAAAAGCCCCTGTAGAAGGGGAATAAGCATATTTGCCATATTTACATTTTATCACCCACCTGCAAGGGAGAAGGGAGAGCTGTGACATCATCATATTACGGTATTGAGAGTTTATGAAGGGCATCAAGAATCTTCTGAGTTAAAGGGATATTTTCTTTTTTCCAAATCCCATGGACATAGCAGATCTGCTGAATGATTTTTTTGAAGCTGTTACCTCGGAGATGGAGATGAGAAAGTGTCTTTATGGAGTAAAGGTGTCTAACTGAGAAATGGTGTTACGACATCTTACTGTGGTGTTATTAATAGCATGGAAGACTGAGCTTCAAAAATGGAAGATATCAACAGCATTAGGCATCCATTTCTTTGAAATAAGCTGTCTGTGGTGTTAAAATTCTCTCTTCTCCTTACAGTTTTGGAGAAAGTTTAGGGAAAAGGAACATCATTCATGGGCTAGTGGTATCTGAGTTTCCACCGTAAGGTGGTGATTTTCATTTGAAAAGATGGCTTTGAAGGCAGAATGAAAAAAAAGAGGTTCTGGGATTCTGTCTCATAAGAGATCAGACACTTTTTCAGAGCTTTGTTTCCTGGTGATCACAGCTAATTCCAAGGGCCAAAATGTGGTTTTGATTTTACATTTTAGAAAATTGTTCTCATTCCTGTTTCCAAATTTTCCCAAGTGACAAAAGCCTTTGGAGATACAATCATTACCTAGTTTAGGACAAGTCCTAAAGAAAAGGAACCCTACTCTAGCTTGTAGATTTCCCTCTTGTAGAATGCCCTTCTTCACAAATGCTGCCTATATGTATTTTATTAACTTGAAAAATTTGAATTAATTCAATGTTAAGTACATTTTTACACACGAAAGCATCATAATTTCATTTTAAATTGCAGCATTTTGAAGGGCACCACTTTCATACATCAGCTCTGATTTAGGTGGACAAACTAATGCAATCTTCCAACCTCAATGTCACTTTAGTACTGTCCCTCTCTCTGACCTAGGTTTAATACAAAATATAAGGCACACTCTAAATTTATGGAAGTTGCTCTAGGTGAATTATAACATCATATCCTTTAAGAACAATATTAATGCCTGAGGAATATTAAAATATTTTTTCAAGCAATATTGTAAGGGATACATTAAATGAATATTCATTGAAATGTTAGGGTTACTCAAATATGTTCATGTGCATAAAATGGCAGCTGAGAACAAAGTTTATCTTATCATGTAATGCAAAAGCATTTTTAAAAGCTATACATATTGATTACATTTATTGAAAAAGTATAACCCTTAGGTGAGAAAACTCATGAGTTCAAGCCTAAAGGTGACAACCCTAAATTAATAACTTCCTTGGAAGAAGAAAGTGTAGCAGCATTGCCTTTCCAAGGATAAGCTATTCCTCACATAGTAAAAATGAATATTACTGTCTGCTTTTTTGCATCATTTTGAGCTTTTAACATAATAGGATTGCAACATTTTCTTAATGTGTTAGTGTTTTACAGCTTTCCCCAAAAATTAGGTGCAGATTTTCTACACTTGGAAACTAAATGTGGAGAGACATATCTAGAGCCAGTTAAAATAGGATTTAATTTAGAAATAGTTTTCAGTGGAGTGATGGGTCTACTTCTTATAAAGAAAAATTGCAATTTTTACATTGGACATAAGAACCAATTAGGTTTATCTAGAGACATTGTTAAAAGAAGTATCCAAAACCCTATTGTAAAGGGTTTATATGTCTTTGGACAGATTATTATAACTAGTTTTGTCTCTGGAATAAACTTTGAGGTTTATGGTAAGTGAGTCTGATGTAATCCATTAAAATTCTGTAAAAAAAAAAATTACAGAAAAAAATCTGTGAATTTAACATGGTAGAGAAACTTAAATTGTCAGGAAAAGTTTAGAGAAGAAATGTTAGGTCTTTTTAGTGTAATTCTTAGATTGCTAAAGCCAGTCAAATTTGAAAAATAAGGAACATAAATCATCACATGTGCTTAATAGTTAGTCTGTTCCAAATAATTTATATAAAATTATTTATTCAAAATCAAAAAGGAAAAACTAAATAAATATGACATATACTTATTAACTGATCATTTTTCATGAACAACAGCTCTTGTCCTTCAGAGATGACTCTACAGGGGGTTGGTTACTCATGGATGTGTTTGCATGTGAGCAGAATGAAGTCTAAATTTCTGTTTATCCTGTGCTACCAGTGATGAGCTCTTTACATATTGAAAACTATTACATATTTACATATTGTAGGGAACTAGACAAAATGTCTTTTTTAATTTATATTTTACATTCTGTAAAGTACAGTCATATACTATGAGAACACATTAAGGGTACCCACTCAAAGAGAATTTAGATAACTACCAGCCTGGAAAGTTTTTTGTAGAACCAAGAAATCAAGCTGTGTTACTCCTTTGCCTGTTATTGCTAAAAAACATACTCTTAAAGACACATCTAAGAGTGTTGTTGATGTTTTATTTAAAGCTGGAATTGAATCTAATTTATTTCTTTTTATTGCTATATTAGCTCTGCAAATATTAGGTAAAAATGCTGTGGAAAGAACGCACATTGAATTTGAAAATATCACTGTAATTCAGCTTTTTGTTTAAAAAATCATACTTTTGATGCCAATATGAGAAGTCTGTAAAATTAGGATAAAGTATTTCAAATAAATTAATTTTATTTAGCAGTAGAATTCCAATTTCCCCATCGTGTCCACATCTACCCCCCCCCCAAAACACCCTAGAAGTCTACAGTTTTCAGGATACCAAGCCAAATCTTCCTTCATCATCAGTGATGTGTAATTCAGCTGAATGATAGGCGGCTGTGTCCCAATCAGGAGAGAAGAATCTTTTCTATTTTTAAGCCAATATATAACCGCTGATGCTTGACAGCACATTTAACGGCTGGTGTAGCAGACACAGGATGAAAAGTAATTTTAAGGAAAGGACAAGGAAAGGGGACAGAGAGAACAGAAATTTCAGTTTGTGGCTGATATGGTAGTAATGTATTACTAATCCAAGCGAGTAGAGAAAAGCATCTTGTGAGTATAAGGAAGGGGATTTCGCAACCGATAACTCTTCAGAGTTATAAGATTAAAAGTGTATGGCTTACAACACTGATTTGTTAAGCAGAATTTTATAACATTTTAAAAATTGCACAATAAAATGAAAAGATCACGCACAGGAGGAACAGCTTATTTTCATCACTAAAGAGAAGTAGCATAAGACACCAGACTGACTGGATTACAAAAGGATTTTCAACTCTCTGGAAGAAAAACTGATGATTTTGGTATATCATATAAGCTGGAATGAGACTTGGAGGGCACCTGTGAAAATTTTAATCTGAAAAGTTTATTGAAGGCTCAAGTTTAATTTTAATGTAAATTATAATTTAGTAGTCCTGTGTTTTAAGTACAGAACTTTCTATTCACAAGCATAATTACTGTAGATAGATAAATATTAGTTGAAGAAATTGACTCATTAAGGAATGGATACAGAAATATTTCTGTTTTTTGTTTTTGTCCCCCTCCCCCCCCAAATTCAGGGTAACTACATGTAATAGAAAGTACACAGCTTTCTATGCTTCCAATGCTTCCATATAAAAAAAAAAAAAGATTTACAAAATATCAGGGAAAGTTCTAAAAAACTAAAAATAAGTAAGCTCTTTTATAGTGATGCTGATTGAATTCACAGTAGCTAACACATGGAAGATGCTGGTTCGCCCTAACCATTAATGACTGATGCTTGACCCTAACTAGCAAGAGCGAAAGCCTACTGACCAAGGGAGAGACTAAAAGAGAAGATAGTGGAGGTTAAATATTTAAGTAGATGCATTCTTATGTTCAGAAGATTTGTGCTCACTCCTTTTTAGTGGTGATTTCCATCTGAAGTACTGACTAAAATTTGTTTTGTTTGTTTTATGAGATCTGACAAGATCATGACCTGATGGTTGCATAAAGCAGGCTAGGGATTTTTATTTGTCATTGAAGCCCCAGAGTGAGATGATAACAGATACAGGCCTAAAGTCAAACTGAGTTTATCTCATAACACATGAAAGTACAGTGCTCAGGCCCTAAGAGGAGACTTCAAATGCATTAAAAATGTCAATGCAAGTTTAGAAAAGTGGGTGTATAGGTAAGCGTGAGTTTATACCTCTGTTTGCAATGGTATTCTCTGTTTTGAGTTGTTCATAGAGTTCTAAGAACATCACGTTCTGGACTGAGACGTCTTATGTGGAGAAAAAAGCATCATCTCAAAACAATATCATCAACTTGGAACATTTTTGTATTAGAATAAACATTTTCTGGGGTAGAGAGAAAAAGAAGAATGTCTACTTTTTTATGCCTCATTTTTAAAAGTGTGCAGAAAACAGAAACATATAATCTTGTTCTGTGAGTTGGGATTGAGCCATCTCTGTTTCAGCGTGAGTGTATTGAGATTACCTCCATTGCCTGTGATGGTTCAGCCTTGTTCTCCCAGCATCTACTCTCTGGTAAAGTAAAACTCTTTAAAAAAAACCTAACAAAAACCAGCAAAAGAAATCCCTAAACCCCTGACCTTCTGCTCTATACCTTAGCAAATGAAGTTCTAATACCAGACTTATTTTCAGCCATGCAAGTTCTTCTTCAAGTTTGAAACAGAAACACCGAGATACAACTAAAGGAAAGGTCAAGAGCAATTGTTGTGAATTTAATCTGCTTATGTTCATTTTTTTTCAGGGAGCTAAAGCTTTAGTAGGTTTTTATAACTTTGGAAGTGACTTCTGAGTATTCCTGAGGGTAAGAAGTAGGTTTTGTCTTGTAGGTTGCCTTGGCAAGAGAAGAAATTCAGAGTAAAATTAGGCTATAATTACTTGAGAATGAGGTTACTTGAAATAAAGTGGCTTTGGGCTAGCCCATTCAAATACATTATATGGATAAAGACCTGAGGTGGGACTCATCTATAAAGTCACTGTTTGGTATCAGGTTTACGGCTAAGTGGGGACAAAGCCCTACGTTTTATGTTTTTAACAATGCAAGTGGGCAGCAAAGCAACCATTCAGCTATGTTTTCACTGAGTAAAAGTTGACAGAACATCAAAGTTTATACAACTTCAAGGCTTAATACTAAACAATACTTGCAGAAATGTTTGTTTGGTAAAGAGTTCAGCTGCAAAAATAAACAGAAAGATGCTCCTTCAGCAGAGAATTGCCAGGTTCTTTCCATGTGTTAAGAAAAGTGTTTCGATTAAAGTATTTGACATTTTTTAGGGAAATGTCTGTTGAAGGTGTTATGCAAATAATATTATGGTCTAAAGTATCTAAATATATGTAATATCGTTTAAAAATGCATACAAGATATTCCCTCCCGAACRTGATAGCTGTTTTCCAGAAAGGTAATCTGTGGGCTGTGTTGTTTATTTAGGGTCTCCAGAAAAAATACTTGATTTTCCAAAACTGAGGAAAATTCAAAGAGAAATGAATCTAAACATTCAAATGCATACAACGTACAAAAAGAAATTAAGAGTTCCTTACAAAAAAAAAGGTTTTAATAGCTCAAAATACTTGAAGTCAAAACTAAAAAGAAAGCAACTTGACCTGAAAGCTTTGCTTTTGAGACATGTCAAGAATTAAAGTATTTTTAAGCAATTTGTGTGAACAGAATCAATGAATTTATATATAAAAGCAAGGAAAGAAAAGGCAAGTAGATTATAACTTCTACATTACTGTAATTAYGAAGTACAGAAAAGTGATTCAGGAAAGTTAAGAGTACAGAGGAAAAATCTGTGATCAAAGACAACAAAGCAGGCTGTAAGTCTATATGGAAAAATATCTTGGTAGCAGTATACATATAGATGTATTAATTGCTGGAAGGCATAACATTGTAATGACAATTAAGAAAGCAGTTCCACAAAACTTGTAGTTGTGCATTAGGGAAAAAGTGAAAGTACTCCTAGCACACTGGAGATACACTTCCAGTTGATCAGTTTGTTAGAGACAGAATATGACACTTAAAATACCTGTCCTAGGGAGAAAAAGTGGTTAAGGACGTTTCATACCAAAAGCAAGCCTTTTCACTTCATGTTTTATCTCTCTTCATGGTGAGAACTGGCCATTTCTTCCTGTTCTTTGGTTTCTGTATTTTAATCCCATCTTCTAATGTTCCCTCTTCTGCAGCTTAGTTTCCTTAGAAGCCTTTGGAAAGGGATCGTAGAAATAGATTTTTGGAAAACCAGGGTACTATGTGAACCACATCTCCCTTATTCACACAGCTGCTGACTTTGTCAAAGAATTCAAATAGTTTTGCGTGTTGTGGCTTCTCTCCCGTATTGTGATTCTTAATAATTTTCTTTGGAATATATAAAAAAAACTCACATCTGTAATTTCTCAGCTTATCCCAGAGAACTGTCTAAAAATTGGCAGCACATTCTCTGCCTTTTCATTTCTTTGTACCTGAAGTTGACTTAAGGAATGGGTCACATGCCGGTTTGCACCACTGCACTTTCATACATGAGTTCCTTTTAAATTGTTGGGCAGAGACTCTCTTGCCTAGGTGGTTTGCTACTTTCCTCTTTATCAGTCTGATCCAAACCCTTTCCTGCTGAAACCTTAATTTGGGAGAGTCCCTCTCACCATTCCCCTCAAAACAAGCTCTAGTGTGGGTGTAGGAAGCCCCTGAACTCCACTATAGCAAATGCTACTGCAAAGCATTAATTTAGATTTTCTGCTGCAGCCTTATCTTACTTGGGCACTCCTTTTCCACTGTGATCATCTATCAGCCCTTCTGAGTTTGGCAAGCTACCAGCTTCAGATGTGTTTGAAAAGATTTTACTACTGCTTTTTAAAGCCTTTAGCAAGTTGTCACTCAAGGGGGTTTTTTGTATGGGYGTTCTTGGAGGTTTGGGGACAGGGAAGCAGCCTTGTTAATTTTCTGTTTAGATAACAGTTTATGCTCTTTTCTATTTTTCTTAGTTGTACAGAACATTAATTCGTGAATGTGTTACTTTAATAAATCCCTTTGTCCTGCTGTTTAATCACATATCCTGTGTAAATGGAACTTTACTGTTGACATTTTCCTTTGTTGTTTCCTACCTGAATTTTATAGACTTCTGTTGCACCCTTTCCTACAGTTTGACTGCATTCTTGAAGGATGTGATGTCCCAAGCTATGGGCACCCTTTGATTTTCTTTTGGTCTTTAACTGAGAACTTTTATTTCAGGTTTCAGGTGACGTGTTCTATTTTGGTGTAAGGGGATCCTCCCTTCTTGCAGAAGTCATCTCTCTTCTGTATAGTATTTTTTTCACTTTTTTTAATTGATTAAACTCAGGGTCATGTGCATGCCAGAATCCTTTAATGGACATTAAGAAGATGTCTTTACCTCAATGATGTTAGTTTTTATAGATCTTAAGATACTGAGGCTATTCCAAAGACTGGAAGACTGTAATATTCTGCTGGTATTAAAAAACGGTAATTTGTATGCATATCAAATTAGCCTGAACAAAAGAATAGGTAAGTTAATACAGGATGTATTCAGTGAGGATTTAAAAAAAGTAATATAATTAAAGCCAGTCAGACACAGTTTTATTGGAAATAGGGTTTAGAAATAAAGTCATATATGCAGAATGAGGAACTGCAACAAGGAAAGCGGTGGCTCTGAGAAGAGCTGGGGTCACAGTAGAAAACAAAAACAGTAGGAGCTCCCAAGACTAATGCTGTGGTAAAACAGAACTGCTAATGTAGCTCTCTAGTGTATAATTCAGGGAAGTGTGAGTAGGAGGATTAAGGTTATTTTCATCTCATACAATATACTGACAAACAGGAATACTGCAAGCAGTTCTTGTGTATGCATTCTTAAAAGGTGCTGAACAACTGTTTATATTTGCAAAAAAATTACCACATGAAATATTTGTGTTGTGGAGATCAGGCCGTATGATGAGAGACTTTGGGCTCAATCTCTTTCGCCTATCTGAACAAGATTGAAGAGCTAATTTTATTAACATTTATAACTATGTTCTAAATACAGGAAAATGCTAGATACTTAATGCTAGAACTCTTAAATCTATCGGAGAAAGTCATTACAAGATCTTTTGGCCGGACGTTGAAGCAAATCTAATGGAAATCAGACATTAGACTCATATTTAAATGTCCTCAATGCCAGTCATCAGCCACCAGAACAAACTGCTAGTGGATATCTTCAAATCAAGACTCAAAGTCTATCTGGAAGATATGCTTTAGCAAAACACAGATTGCTTGACTGAAGTTGCACAACAACAATTCTATGTAACTGAACAGAATTTAAGTTCTGTGATATACCAAAGGTCATATTAGATGAACTAATTTTGATTTAATTTTTCTTGATATAATATAAAATTATAAAAATGCTGTCAGTCTGATATGGACTGCTTCTCGTTCAAAGATCTGCTTGCCTATGCTTCCGTTACTGGTAGTAAACACTTCCCTGTTTCTGGCCTTAATTGTAACATTCATGCAAATGCCAATTATTTAAGGGTTTCATAATCATCAGCATCAGCAGAATTTAAAATCTATCCTTATAATTTCATGAGCATACACGTGTATGTGACAAATAGTCTTCTGTGGCTTCACAAATGATCTCCAGAATTCAAAGAGAGTCTCTGATGCATTTCGGCTTTTGTACATATCATTGGAATTTCCTATCTCTCCTTTTTGGACTAGATAATACAAAATACTGAAGGGAATCAAATCTTTTGGATTTCTCACCAGTTTATTGTGTAATTAAATGTGGGTTTACAAGACTTTATTGCACGTTTTTTCTGGCCAAACTTTTACTAGTCATTGATACCAGAGCTTGGGATAAGATAAATAATCTGATCTAAGAGGGTAATAC
Source organism: Phoebastria nigripes (assembly GCA_035582835.1). Classification (NCBI taxonomy): domain Eukaryota; kingdom Metazoa; phylum Chordata; class Aves; order Procellariiformes; family Diomedeidae; genus Phoebastria; species Phoebastria nigripes. Next base: position 472,603 of record JAYKAV010002858.1, on the reverse strand, counting down.
TGATGCGTGAATGTTTTGATGCATGTATTTACCATCTTTGAGCATTCTCGGTCTCTTTAATGCCAACTTGTTTGTTATCACAACAACTCAGGACATCCTGTCTCAAAACCTGATGAAAAATGCATTGCAGTATAAATCAATGTATGTTCAAACATGTATTTGAGGATGGATTCTATGTAACTGAAAATTCTGATCCGTTTAATGAATAACTTGTAGTTTTGAATCTATGGTGGATGAGCTATTAATAAAAAAAAAATTCAGAATATTTTTTAGCATTGTCTTTGTTGAAGAAAAACAATTGTGAATCAATGATATTTAAAATTCTGAATCAATGTGGTAGTCTAGGAAACTAATTAGCCAAAGTGCTATTTCCATTCAATTTGTGATTTTGTTACTATTTTGGATCCAGACAAGAAGGGATTAGATAATGCAGTTGGTTGAGAGCAATTAAATCAGATCATGATTTGCTTTCTCTCACTGTGAACAATGACTGACATTTCTGCTAAAAGTCCAAATTTCTCATTGATTTGAATGCTGCTAGGATTGATCACCTCACAAGATGATTTCTAAGGYATTTTGTTCTTTTTAACATAGGAGGAAGTTCTTCAAATTGCAAAGTGTGGTTCTCCTTAAAGATTAACAGCATACCTGCAGCACCGGAAAGAAAGATAGATGTGAAATGCAGAGCTCTGGTAAGATTACTCTAAATGTTTAATTTTGTTATACTGCATTAGAAGAAAAATGTAATTTTTATTGTTGGTCTGGCTGCTATCGCAGAGGATTAATCAATTTTATTAAGTGACCACACACAATCACTTTCTGAATAATACAACTCAATACTTACTAAGACCTCATTTAAGCTCAGTGATATGAACTAAAATGAATGCCTGAAACAAAGTGTCGTCTTTATCCTATCTGAATAATTACATTTTTCTTCTGCTGACATCTGCTTCTAATTTTGGATCTCAAATAAGGTTGAATTCTATAAAAACTTCAAGCAGTTTCTGTACGGTCCACAACAGAATAAGTCTCTTTTGGTACCCTTCTTCCTTATGCATGCCAAATTATTATTGTCATTTAGATTTCATTAATTATTGGAATGTATTTGTATTACTACATAAATACATACTTTCACTCTCAAAAATTAATTAAATGATGTTAGTCATTTTAGAAGAATGATTACATCATATTAAATAAGTTGTATGTTTTAAAACATTTAAGTATGTAAAGATAAAATAACTGCTTAGTATGTTTGCTTAATTGATATTGTTTTTATTCTCCAAAGATTTGTAATTGTATTTATCTTTGAATTATACTTTGTAAGGTTTTTATTTTCAGAGCTAATATTTTTCTTATCTTCTGTAAATGGATATTTGTTTTATCATCTAGACATCCTGCTTTCTGCATGAATTGTAAACAGCTAAGAAATACTGACTTTAATAATGGATGCTGGTAACAGGTTCTATGAATAGAAATGACTGGTACAGTATTTTGCTGCAGGAACATTTTTTCAAATAAAAATATGTGATACAAGTACTAGGGGACTACCTCTTCCAGTAACAGATGCTGGGAAGGGAGTCTCCTCAGTTGATTTTACATGTCAGCATGTGTTTATGTGGGGGAAAAAATCCAAACCAGTAAGCATTTCTCAAAATATTTAAAACATCATTGTTCATATATCACTTCTGGTTTGCTCTTCTTTCCTTGAAGTGTAGTATCGTGATTGTGAACTTCTGTAGGGCTGAGAAACAGATAATGATGTTTTCAAAATCTTGGTGTTGGGTGAGCATGGTGGTAGGGAGGTGTCTGGTGCTAGTAAGAAACACAAAAGCTAGACTAAAAGAGTTTGTGATTTGAGACCTTGAAAAGAATAGTGTAGGTTTTTGTCCTACAGGATCATGCATTGTCTTGTATCATTTTCTGATCTGAAAATACTGTTAAAATGGTAAAAGGAAAAGCTAGATTTAAAGTATATTATTGACTCCTATTGTATAATAAATTCTCAAGGTGCGTTTTAACTGCCTATAATTTTAAGTCTAATTCAGTATGAAAACTTGCAAAAAACACTTACAGTAAAATCCAACATACGTTTACAATGTATGGGGCACTGAAATTCTTGACCTGAAGGGGGATAATTCCTTTCTAGGAAGATGAAGGAGGTAAAAAAGTAGCTTTACATCTTCTTCAGCTCTCTATGGAAAATCTCATAAGAACCATTTTTATTGATGAATTTTGAAGATGACACAAAGATTTTTGACTAACAAATAATACACATGGTTACTATTACGGAATTGCTATTACTGAATTGACTGGTTACATGCCAGGCAGTTCATTTTGGAGTGGGAGAGCTTTCTGTCTCTAATGTAAGTGACTGGGATTATCCTAGCTAATGTCTCACTATAGACTGTCAGTGTGACACTGGTAAAAAGAACTAATACAGTCCTTGACTGCTGAAGAATGGTCAAATACAAGCAGAAAGCAAATAATGCYGGTGGTACTGCTATTAGAATGTTGTTGACAGATCTAGTTCTCGGAGGTTAAGAATTGTATTGAAATACTGGAAGAAAATAAAAGAAATCCACTAAAAACTTGGATGACCGGAAAAGCAGGCCTTGTCATATGAATGCTGAGTATCTCTATCAACTTAGTTTGCCAAAGAAAAACTGGAGAAGGAATGTGATCATTCACTAAAGAATATTGAAAAGATAGTGATGGTCTCTCAGTTTTGATGACCAACATGCATCAAGAGCTAGCGGCCAAAAATTTAAATCTGAGAAATATTTAATCTTGCGTGGAATGTCCTACTAATGAGAACAATAAAACATTGGAAGATCTTACTGGTGAAAACAGTAGACAGAGTCTTGTAAAGCTGAGGACTTGAAATTGCTTCAAAAGCTGATAAATTTTTAAAAAGCATAGACACCTGGTACTTTTGCTACATCATTGAGTCAGATTTAATGAATGCATTGATCTCTTTTTGGCCTCGGAGTCTGTCTTCTTCCTTCCTGGCCCTTGGAAAGAAAAGGATTAGCAACATTTAATTTAAAATACTAATAACACTGCTTTTGGACAGTAGTTATAGCTGTATCTCATAGTCAAATGCAATACAAATTTATCCTTAGCATGTAAAAAGTACTTTTCCTGTCTTACACAACTGATCAGATTTCTGATGTTAATATACAACTTGCTTTTCTTAATGGTAGACATATGGCCTCAGTGACTACCAGCCTACAGACAGCGAGGGAGTCCCCAGGGAGGGGAGGGCTGGTGGGCATCCCAGGAACAGTGGACAGTATGGGATCATCCTGACATATGTCACCTGGGAGCCACAAGTGCTATAGACATTAACAAGACATCAATGAATATATTTGCTTGCAGATTCCAGTTTTGTGTTTGAGGTTTGGAAATGCTTTAGGCTAACTCAGCCTTTTGTACTTCATAAATGAGCATCTGTTTGAAATGTAATGCCTGTGACAGGATGATAGTTCATACCATATGAAAAGGGGTGGCAAGATGTGTGTGTCAGGGTTCAAACTGAGTTTGTAACTCTGTAGCTATTCTGACCCTTATGGATGGCCTGAGGCAGTGGCCATCAGCTGATGTTGCAAAAGGAATCCTCTGTTGAAGAGTTCAGAGAATTTTGAAGAAACAAGTAGGTCTACCAGGCAGCACCATGCAATTGACTGTAGCTCAGGTCTTGGAGACAGGACAGAGTTGGTCTCTTCTGCTTTCAGTGCCCAAAATCAGCTAAAAGGAAATACCACAGTTTTGTCTGTACTGCCCCCCCAGAACTTATATGGCTCTAACCAGGCATTGTGTCACCATCCTTTTTTAATTTGCTCAGGATTTCTGTGCTAAGTAGTATTGCATGTGTTTTCATCTGTCTGTCTTACAATACATAATTCTGACTAGATTCGTGATCTTGAATTGGAACAACACAGGATTTTCCAGTTACATTTATCTTTGGTTTGCACTGTTAATTCTGTGTCTTACCATCCTTAAGGTGTAAAATTTCACTCTTAAAAGGTATCAGCAGGTATGAAAAGGTATCTGAAACACTTAGAGGTAATTTGGTTTAATATGCATTTTTAATAAAATATAATAAATTTGCATTTTTACATTCATAGAATCATTAAGGTTGGAAAAGACCTCTAAGATCATCGAGTCCAACCGTCAACCCAACACCACCATGCCCACTAAACCATGTCCCTAAGCGCCTCATCTACACATCTTTTAAATACCCCCAGGGATGGTGACTCAACCACTTCCCTGGGCAGCCTCTTCCAATGCTTAACCACTCTTTCAGTAAAGAAATTTTTCCTAATGTCCAATCAAAACCTCCCCTGGCGCAACTTGAGGCCATTTCCTCTCGTCCTATCGCTTGTTACTTGGGAGAAGAGACCAACACCCACCTCACTCCAACCTGCTTTCAGGTAGTGGTAGAGAGCAATAAAGTCTCCCCTGAGCCTCCTCTTCTCCAGACTAAACAGTCCCAGTTCCCTCAGCCGCTCCTCATAAGACTTGCTCTCCAGACCCTTCACCAGCTTTGTTGCCCTTCTCTGGACATGCTCCAGCAACTCAATGTCCTTCTTGTAGTGAGGGGCCCAAAAGTGAACACAGTATTTGAGGTGCGGCCTCACCAGTGCTGAGTACAGGGGGACAATCACTTCCCTACTCCTGCTGGCCACACTATTTCTGATACAGGCCAGGATGCCGTTGGCCTTCTTGGCCACCTGGGCACACTGTCGGCTCGTATTCAGCCGGCTGTGAACCAGCACCCCCAGGTCCTTTTCCAACAGGCAGCTTTCCAGCCACTCTTCCCCAAGCCTGTAGCGTTGCATGGGGAAGAGACCATTGATGAGACCAATCTCACTACGTATCACTTTTGGATGTGTTCTTTCTCTCTCAACCTAAAATTCAAAGTGGAGGTTGAATAGTTAAATGGATCAAACCCAGTTTTATGCTGCTCAAGTTTTGTTAAAACTCCTCTGGCTTGTCATGGCTGAAATCATTTAGGCTTGTATTTTGCTAATAAACCAGATTATGATTAGGCTATTTAATGGAAACAAAAATATTGAATAAATGTGCCATATTGAAAAAGTCATTATTTTTAAGCTTTAATCTAATTTCAATTAGTTTAATCACTGTATATCAGTAAAAGAGATATCCCTGTTTGAATAGAATGCTTGAAAAGGGTTCTCTGGCTGGATGAAAATGTCATTTTTCAGTAGGCGGAAATTTGCCACTTCTTCAAGGGAAACCTACTTTTGTTTTCCTCCCTCCAATAACAGCCAAAAAAATAGGGAAAATATGAATATGGGGAATTATACTCTTTTTGGCCTTTCTCAACTTTATATATATATATTCTCTATATATACACACACAAGTATATATATTAATTTATATTAAAATATACAAAGACAATGAGCTGTGCTAAGGATACATTTTCTGGATCAAGTAGAATGTCTACTAAATCCATTTAGAAATAGAGTAGTGGAATGGTAATTCCAATAAATAAAAGTTGATGATTCCTTATAATTCATCGTTTCATCTGTTATCCATGCTTGCTGGCAGCAGAATCACTGTAAATTAGGATAAGAAGTTAACTTTTAGACTGGTTCATCCAGCTGTAAATAGTAAGTTTGGCTTCCATCTTGTCCCAGATGTAGCTCCATTAAAATGAGAACTTTAGTCTAACTGGAAGTTTAGATTCAAATCCTATTGTAGTCCTTACTCCTTAGTAGATAGTATGGGTTTCTGAGAAATGGATGAATAAACATTTCAGTAAAGACCTCAGAATTTGACGCATAAATTGAAGCAAGTGGCTTTTTAATTTTAAAAGATAATATTTTTTCCTAGTTTTTTTAACATAGAAACCCAATAATTCCTCTAATTTGAAACATATCTGTCTCTAAATTGAATTAGGGTTAAATTTTTGTTGTCCATGTGGCCACTAGAATGATCTCCACAGATTGCATGGTATGATACAATGCTTTAAAGGTCAATACAGTGTTTGAATAATAACAATATTTTCATCTCTTCTTCTTTTTATATGTGTGTGTTCCTTTTTTCTACCAAGAAAATGATAGTAAAAAGGAAGAAATCGCCTCAAATTTGGCCCTTAATAGTGCTAATACTGTTTTATATTGTTACATTCAGACTTTTTGGGACAGTGAACCACTTACGCTTCTCAGCTTTTCTCCCAGATCATCAGTACTCAAGGTATCTTCTGTTTGATAAATGCATGGTGCCACTGTTTTGCAAATAGCAGAATCAAATATTGATTTTAAGTTTCTTCATGGTAATTCTACATGCCTGTATTTCCAAGCAAGGGCTGGATCACAGTCTGGTTCTTCAGTTTTCAGTTGATCTTCTTTAAGAAGCTTTTCTCCGCAGGGTTTTATTTGGGGGGAAGATTGTTTGTTTTGTTTTGTTTTTTTTTTCCCAACCTAGACAGTTTGGTACATGATTTCAGATTACATTTAAAATAAGTTTAAAATGAATGGGGATATTATGAAGCAGAGTAGTCACATACAAATCACACTTTTACTTTCTGGTGAGGCAGATACATCACTTGGAAGTCTAGCAAACAGATGACAAGTAGTGTTCTAAGTTCAGACCCTCATATAATTTCTGAATAACACTGAATAGTCACAGCCTCAATATTTGTCTTTTAGGCCATAAAAGGGTAAATAAGTGTTCAGTTGTCCTTCTTCTAAAATTTTTGCTGGGCTCTCTGAAACTCACTGGACTCTCTGAAACTCTGAACTCACTGGACTCTCTAGGCACAGCAAAGAGTTCAATAGAGTGGTTCAGACCTTGGTCTGAACCTTGGACCTTGGAACCTTCAGACCTATGAACCTTGGACCTGTCTCCAGGGGTGGTTGGAAATGTCAAGGGAAAAAGCAAGAGTATGTACATATAGTATGGTACTTTCACAGCTTTTAAGGGTTTTCTGTTCAGGCTTTTTGCTGAGCTGCCAGGTCTACCCTTAAACTTACGTATACATTTACTATCCATAACCTCCTTTGACTTTGAATTTGAAGTGTTTACTGACCATGGTGTAGGAACCATTATCTTTATTTTTAGCTGTGTTCTTTATTTTAATTTGATGCTCCCTAGTTCTTAAATTACAGGAGTCAGTGGACAGTTAAACCCTATCCAGTCTCTCCATGCTACTCATGATTCTGTAGACTTCTATATATCCATTCTGAATTATCTTTCTTCCAAGATGAAGAGTACGATAAGGTAGTCATCTTCATTTATGTTTTCTAGTTGGACCTTCATATTTTACTATTGTAGTATTTCTCCAAAAGTATTTCTTTTAAAAAGAAAAAAAAAATGATCAAACATGTATTGAAAGGAAGAAAATAATTTGGATTTTAGCAGTGCTTGTCCTCTAACTGCTTCACCTGATGCACTTTGAAATGTGGCTACCAAAACCAAGCTTTCAAAACTTAGCTCGACGAGTTAGCCTTTTCAGTTTCTTATTAGTTGATATAAGTCAAAGCAATGATGAGATAATTGAGCAATATCTTAAGATTTGAAATTTTACTACTTTAAAAATCCAATGCAACATAAAAATTAGATTTCCATCGATGACATTTAAAAATATTAGGTGAAAAGTAACAGGAGTTGCTAAATCCAATTGACCTTTTAAAGTGATTCATAGCACAGCAGCTCCTTACATCAATCTATGACAAACTTCCTTGATGCCGATACTTGACCATACCAACCATTTAAATGAAATCTTAGAAGCGGTGTTAGGAAGACCTCATTATTTGTCCCACTCTCAAGAATCAAGCAAGCTGTCTTACTCATAACCTGCAATTGCTGTTAGGAAGTATTGCAGTGAATATTGAATTTTGAAGTTCTGATTGTAAAACACTTAAATACAAGAAAAGATTTTTCTTTTTTTCTTTTTGGAGAAGAAGAATTTAATTTGTCAAGTAAGAGTGTAGCTTTCACTTTGAAGAAAGGAGTGTAACTCTGATGTGAGGTTCCCTCAGTTCCTCATCTTTTCGTGCCCAGTGTGTGCATGGCAAACATTCATAGAGTTAAAAATAGTGTTCATCTGCTCAACATGCAGGAAACTGTAAGAAGTAATATAAATATTTTCCAGCATGCGAATGAAGATTCTAATGGCCAAAATCCAAGTGTAGCTCCTAGTGCAAGGGCTGGTAGGGTGAAGTATAGTGTGAGAAGGCTTTAGTTTTTATAGGTAGATCCCCCTCCTATTCCTAACTTTATTCCAACTATTAAAAGGAGGACAGTGAGACTAAGCAGTGAGTGAGATCCTGGACTCATAGGAGGGTCTGGTTTAGCTAAGTTTCATTTTGTGTAATAATGGTACTTTAATTTTTCTATACATAGTCTCCGTCTTTTGTGTGTTCAGATCACTTTGACTATGTCTTCTAAATAATCAGGGGTTCATCTTTGAATTCTTAAAACACTAATTAATTATTATAAACATGTATGCAACTGTAGAAAAGAGTGATACATTGGCTTATTTGCGTGAAACATAGATCTTTATATATTGTACATGATAGTGGKAATAGTTTCACATACAGAACTGTGAAGAGGCTTGGGGTTAGACCCTGAATCTTCAAGAAGCTAGAATTTTTCAATGGACTACTATGTAGTTTAAATGCAGCTTGCATTTTCTTTGAGTGATTTGTTATATATATATATATGTATCATACACTTGAGAATGTCCACAGAATAGCTCAAAAATCTTGAGAAGAGAAACTAGTTCTCTAATCAAGAATGTGCCTATATTGTTATATTCTGACAAAATGGATGGATTAATCAAGATTCCTGATATATTTGATGTAGTAAGTGGTCTTTAAGAAATACATGATAACCAGTTAAGTATATTTTGCAGCATTAAATGAAAATAACTTATCTTCCTGCTTTTATATCAAGTACTTGTGATAAATCTCATTGTACTGTCAACCATGTACAGTTTGTGTCTTCTGACAACAGTGGTAATTTTTTATTTTGCCTGAATAGCTAATGTTTTGACTACAACCATATATTACATCTCTGAGAGAAACAAGACAATACACTCATTCAGTGAACACATCAACCAGATTATAAGGAGTTGCAATGATTCATGCTGTAAACCATATAGCTTCCTGATCTGGATATTTTTACTGATCCAGGCCCTGAACCCTCTGAAATCCATCACCATTCCAGAAATGAGAAGAACCTTACTGAAATGGAGGGGGATTAGCCAGATGCAGGTTTATTTTCTAAGCTCCATGTATATTAATAGAAATTAGATCAATTGGTGAAGCCTGGAAAGGTTGTAAGGATGCATTCCAGCTGTGAAGGATTCCTGCCCGCCTTCATTGTTAAAGCTTGGCAAACAGGGGAACCCTTACGAGTGCTTAGATGATAAGCCTATTTTTCAGAGGAGGGATATTATTAAGTATTGTTAATACTGAAATAACCCAGTCAGTCCTAATGCTGCTTATAATGAACACCTCCAACCTTACTTTACAACTTCATCAGTCACTGCCCAGCTTCAAACTCTATTTTTTGCCAGCTGTCATAATGAAAGCAATCAATCTAAATTCTAAGTACATGTGTCTTTTGTTGATGTCCTTTGCCTTTCAGTCCAGCCTGAGAACCAGTTCCGGCAGTTGACACTGCTGGCCTATAGAGAACATTTCCCCACAGTCATGAAAAACTCCATCAATTGTGCTACTTGTATAAACATTTCCATAGCACTGTGCTGGAAATAATTCCAGTAAGGAAATTTTGGATGTGTGAGGCCTTATTACCTATTCTATCATTTTAAAAAATCCCTCTAAGTTCTGTTTTGTTCTGCATGATGTAAGGGAGATTGATGTTGGAGACTTGTCAGCTTTGGCCTCCCCCTCCACCAACGCAAATTTCCGGTTGCATTTCACCCTGACAAAGATCGTCAACTCTATTAAAAGAGATCAGCTAAAAGCTAGTTCAGGGAAAAAGGGAGGAAGTATGCTCTGTGATCATTGTCTGCCCAGGAATTTCTTCCTTTTTCTTTCATGAAAGAATTAATGTATTTTTATTTCATTCTATCTTGTCCAGACCAGCCTATGGCAGTCTAATGAATCTCGATGGCAAAGAAAACAAACCTGCAACAGTAGAGATGGTACAGGATGCAGAAGTGTACTTTCAAATGTATATTTTGCTTTAAAAATAATTCTAAAGTATATTTCAATAGTTCTGTGGGTTTTACTCTGTTAGTGACTTCTAGAGAGCACAGGCTAAACCAGACTGTTGTTCATCAGTAGCTGACAACCTTTCCAATTCATTTTGAATTCTAAAAATCAGGCTGTGTCTTTTTTCTCATATATGATTACAAGAAAGATTCTGTGATTTAGCATGTGGAACTATCATTTCTGTGGATGACGAGAATGCTGTTCACTTGTCAATAGCTAAGTTGTTCTACAACTCTAAGAGGAAGCAAGAAGCAGCACACTTATTATCAGCTAGATCTGGAAATGCAAGTCAGAAAGCAGATAAGGAACAGTTCAGTTTGGAACTGGATTGACCTTAGCACAATGTAGCCTACTGTATAAAGAGAGGAGGAGCCATCCTTTGGATGTCCTTTTCCTTTCCCTAAATCCTACTCTCTTCTTTAGATGGTAGACTGAAAAGGAAGGATGGATAGCAGCATGGGAGTCCTATTGCAGGGTCTGCTCCTCAAACTCTTCTCACCCAGCTCCAGAAATGATTTTGCCTTCTAATGGATTTATAAGCTGTAGATCAGAAGTAGCACCCTTGCCAACTCAGTGATGTTTTTCTTCTCGTAGGATATATTGSCTCAAGGAACGGTTCCCCTCAAAAATCATGGCAGATCTTTAGCACTTGGGAATCATGCTTTGGGGACTGTAGAGGTAGAAGCCATCTGTGGGAGATGTCAATCTGTTTTAAATCCATAACTGTTTTACAGTGAGCCACAACAATAAGAGATTGCACAAAAGATGTGTTAATTTTCTCTAGATCATGCCTCTTCCCTGGCACCTCTACTTCTGTTGTTTAATTACTTGAAGGGAACCCACAAGGAAAGATGCATCTGTGTTAGCCTTTCAGTTCACAGCAACAGTGTGTTTTTCGGGTGTCTCTGCTGATCATCCCCACTTACTGCACTTTCATTTGTATCACACAGCAGTCCTGGAGTGCATGCAATGCATCTCTTTTGGGTGTAACTTAACTGGAGAATATTTTCCAGGTGCTCATCTAATGTTCTTCAACCATTAATGGGTGTGTAAGTTCATGGGAGCAAAATAGAACTACTCATAAGCAAAACATTCACGGGCGCTCGTACTGTGTGGATGCTGGGTCCTCACCACCAACTGTTTTGCTCTATGTGTCTACTCCTTTTGTGTCTCGCTACATGCTAATATAGATAGATCATAGCACCCAAATCTTTGTAACTCTTCCTGTCAAAAAAGACTGTGTCATGTTTATTCTAACAGGAGTTTGCATTTTGTGGGAACTGCATTATGTCACTAGACAAGTATAATGTAGACAGCTTGTTACAAATACAAGCAGTGTTAAAGTAGATCCAACTTAGAATTTAAATTATAGAATCATAGAATCATAGAATCATTAAGGTTGGAAAAGACCTCTAAGACCATCAAGTCCAACCGTCAACCCAACACCACCATGCCCCACTAAACCATGTCCCTAAGTGCCTCATCTACA
>JAYKAV010002858.1:343560-460483 GCA_035582835.1 Phoebastria nigripes | reverse complement strand
GCCACACTATTTCTGATACAGGCCAGGATGCCGTTGGCCTTCTTGGCCACCTGGGCACACTGTCGGCTCATATTCAGCCGGCTGTCAACCAGCACCCCCAGGTCCTTTTCCGACAGGCAGCTTTCCAGCCATGCAGCTATGTGTCAGTGTCTCCTTTATTATTTTTTTCATTATTTATTTCATTAAAAGTAAAAAGCATATAATTAAGAATATTTCGTAATTATGTAACTTGACAGTTGAAGACAGTGACACACTGTTTTCATAGCTGTGGTACATTAATTTTGCATAAATCCTAAGCTAAACTGTAATCTGAATATTGTTATACGTGGCTGATACTTGGATCATGTTCTCAGAAAGTGAGTAACCTGAAGTTATGAATCATGCCCCAAGACCAATTTTTAGAATCTGCTTTCATAACAATTGGTAGCATAAAAAGTAACATTCTGTAAAAGAACCATAGCAACATGGTTTGTGGAAGAAAAACAACTTTGGGAAGGTGGTAATTATTAATCACTCTAACTAAAAGTTTGGCAAATAATTCAGACCAGAACATATTTGCATAGCCCATTAAAAAAAAAAAAAAAAAAGGACTTATCAAAAGGAGGGTAAATTATTAGAAATATTAGAATGTGAGTGAAAATTTTTCATAAATATATAGCAGCTGTTAACCCCCTCCTCTCTTCCCTACAGATGCATGAATCAGTTCTGTGATATAACAGCAGGGAGCTAATGTAGGTCACAAAATGACAGCTGAGCTGTCACTAACTGCCATTGAACAAAAATGTAAGGTTAGAGCTAAACCAAGTAATTAGAGGGGTGTTTCATCTATGCTAGATGAGTGGTCATATATATGAAAAAATAACTGTCAAGTGAAGAAGGAGAGTAACCTTGTATAATTAAACTACTATGTCACTTAGTCCATAACTGCTGTTGCTAGCCCTGTGGCTTATGAATCAAAACAAGAGGGTTTTTTGCTCGACCGTTAAACACAGCAAGTCCACAGAAAAAGTTCTTTTTTAAAAATTTTCTCACTGATGGTGTCTGGAGTACAGATTGTATAGCTTAGTGAATTAGGTATTAAAGTAACGTCACTGAAAGGAAAACTTAATGTTTGAACTCGGTTCCCTGGATATACCTCTGTAATGATTGTTTTTCTAATCAGTGGAACTTGTGCTAGAGTTTTAGCTCAAGAAAAAACATGGTTGTGTATACACTTTTTAGGGTTGGGGATTTTTTTGGTTGTGTTTTTTTTTTTTTTTTTTTTTTAAATAACAATGAGAGGAACCTGAAAGACAACAGTGAGAATTTCTCCAAAAAATGTATTTATCTTAAGTATAAATTTTCAAACTATGTTTGGAGGCTCTTACAAGTGATGATCTGTGAATTTTTCTGCAGAAGTATAACCTTTAAACCTGTCCTGTCATTTTTCTGAGTTGCCAAGAAAATTGGTGGTACTGCCACTGGTTTTCCCCTCAGTGATTAATGTGAATTAGTGAGTAGTGAGAACTCACTGCTTTCCTTGTGTAATACAAAGAAAAAGGAAGAAGGGATCTTTATTCTTCATTCCATTCCTATGAAGTTTGTCCATCTATATAACAGGAAGCTGTATCTCTTACTCAAGACTAATTTGGAAGGGGTACTGCTGCTCTCACAAAATGTAGCAATATCCATGCTTCTCCAAAATAGTATTGCTGTGTTCCTGTGATCAGAATACTATTTAAAAATGCTGGAGTGAAATTCAAATACTATTTTATAGTTGTGCATCTCTAGAACATTGTTTGAAGCAGCTAGCTGTTCTTCTTTTCTGCTGGATTTCTATGGATAGTATGCACAGCTTCTGAAACAGCAAATGATAATTAAATGGCATCATTACAATGAGCAACAAGTTTATCCACATATACAAACATTCTCAAACAACATCTGAATCAGGAACTTGAAGTATATAAAACTAGTTGATTACGGATTTGATTTGAAAACAGATGCTGTGTTGAAGTTTGTAAAATGCCGTTAACTCAGGAATTACTTGCTTTAAGTTATACAATTTTAGTTGACATTTTTACTTTAGGCTAAACCCCTGCCTCTTTTAGATGGTTTGGCCTATTGAAAAAGGAATCCAGATCTTTCCTCTTCTATTTGAATCAGAGTAAGGAATGACTATGTAATTGTGACAATATGAACATATCTCTGGCACTTGCTTAATCATCATCCTCACTAGAAAGGAGGGACCAGTGTCTGTTACTGTCTGAAGACTGTTCTTCAGCCTTTTTAAAACGAATTTCCTGCTTGTTTTCAATTCCTGGTATAAAGGTATATGAAGATCATTGCAACTGAAATCTTAGAAGACTAAAGAGAAGGTAAAGTCTTGGTGAGCATAGAGACTACATTAGTTTACTCTCCAGAACTATTTGTGTAAAAGTAACCTAAAGGTCATACAGTTGGTTCCCTGCAGCAGATATTTCTATTGAACAAATTCCAGCTCAAGTTATTTGAGAGAAATGTGGAGTAAAAATTAGCACTATTCATTTCACATGGAAAGAGATAGTGAACGTGTACTCAGTAATTATTCATTTATAYATTTTTCTGGGATTTAGAAAGGATACTTTACAAGGAATTTTAACAGTTCAAAGGAACCACCTGAGAAAGCAAGAAGCTTTCAAAAGCCAAATTACAATTTGCTTGTGAATATTCATTATTCATTAATTAAATAACACTTCCAGTTATTATGAGTTGTTTATACATTTGCAGGTATTTTGAGTTCTAAATGCAGAGAAAACAATGATATTTTTTAATTTTACCAACTGATAATTATTAAGTGTCTTCAGCCATTGACAACATTGTAAAAATGTACAATTTAAAAAAAATATTTTTTGGTTACTGTATTTTACTTCAGTGTTTACTGTGGATTTCCCAATGGGGAACAGTAGTACAGAGGCTGAATTTAGGCTGATAAATTCAGGTTCATTATCTCAGATTGTTTAGAAAAATGGACTGTAACAGTTACTTTGCCTTGCAAATATTCTAATGGATTTATTCAGGTTGTATGTAGAGGTCAAGAAGTAAGCTGATTCTTAAGTTTTTATGTAAAATGTCTAAAAGGCTGGCAGTTGTTGCTTTGAGCACACTTACTCTTTAGCAGTTGTCTATTTCATGGGGAAAATTCTAAGTGTATATTGCTGGTTCACTGAGTCAAGAGACTTTCTAATCCATCCATATATTTGAAAAATAGTATTGGCTGTATTGAGAGGAAGTATCTAATATGTGAGCTCCAAGCGGGATCTGTACAGCAGGAGATGATAAGCCAGAGGGGAAGGTCTCTTTTGAACAGTGAATTATTAGTTTCTGCTTTCATAAAACCAAATGCCTGGAAGGGATTGAGTTTGGTTTCCACATAAGTGCAGAGACAGTAGTTTTGTCTATTCTCTGCCAAAGCTTTCTGTTTCTCTCTCTCTCTCAAGTCCCTGAGAGCCACATGAGTACTCAAAAGTTGGTAATGTAACTCTGAAACATATGCTGCCCCCCCCCACTTCCACGAGAGTTGCTYTTGCTGAGTTGAAACTTGTGCCACTGTTGCCATTTGTAATGGCTCCCAGATCCATGCCAGTAATGCACTGCTTCTGCACTCTTCAGTGGTGATTTTAAAAGATCACTGCCACAGTCTTCACACTTAGCAAGATGTTTACACGCAGATCTAAGAATAGGCAGGGTGTTTCCATTACTGGTTCCAGCTCTTTCCAACCTTCAAACCTCCTCGTTTTTGGGAGTGTCTAGAAAAATGAATGCAACAGTCTGTTCTCTGTGATCCGTACACAGCAGATGGTGACTGTCGGATGAATACAACAAGTGAGGAACACATCATTGATATCTACCCAAGTTTTAAAATTGAAATCTCAGGAGGATACCTTTTACTCTAGAAATGATATAGGATGAAATAATGGCTTATATGCAGATACATGGATATGCCAAATAAAGTATATTTCAGGTGATTGTAATAGCCGTCCTTTCCCTCACAAGATGATCTGCCAGGTACTCAAAACTGAGCACACAGGCATATGGAGAGATCAGTATTTAAAGGGCTTTATATTCTTACTCACAAATCCATAGTTCTCTGATAAACACTTTCTTCCACATCTTTCCCATACCACCCCATACAGAGGGAGAGGCTGCTTTCTGGGTGACAGCAGAACTGGTCGGACTGCATAGAGAGACCCAGAGAAATGCAGGGGTGGGCCTTGGTTCAGACTGCTCTAATTTTAGCTCTTTCAATGGTTCTAGTAACAGATATCAGTCAATAATAATATATATTTTGATGTTAATATCATTAATAAACATTGCTTGTGATATAGTGAAATTGCATTACTTTTTTAGAGTAAATACTAAGGGAATGTGTGGGACAGATTGCTAATACAGATACCTCTAGTATGTCACATATGGAAGACAAAATTAATAATGCAGCATTTGTTGTTGTATGTGAGATAGTAATCTGTGAGCAAACTTCAAGGACTTAAAAGTTAACTTTGCTTGGAGCAACAATGAGGATATTTTCTTTTTAAAGTTTATCTGATTTTTTAAGTCATAGAAAGGCATAGAAATGGATAACTCTTATAGAGACAATTCCTTCAGACTTACATATATTTCTGTTTTCAGAAAAGCTATGGACATTTAAGAAATTCTCTTTGCATTATAATACTGATACTCTCTGGCTCCTGAGACTGCAGAGATATGCCAAAAATAAAAGTTGGATTTAAAAAAACCAAATGTCTAGTTTTTGGGAGAGGAAGGTTTTTATCCGAGGCATTTTACCTGTCAATATGAACTTATTTGTAGTTTTCTGCTCTTGGAAAATTCAGGAGAAAAAGTTATTCTCAGTACAAACTCTGACAATTTCAGTTTTGTTCTAGAATTATCTCTACCTCTAAATGTTTTGTGCCAGTGATAATTATGGTATCAGTCGTTTAAATTGCAAAGAAACATGCTTCCTTAAAAATCTGTTTTTAGACCTACAGAATAAGAGAATTACAGTAGGTGCAAGATCTAAGACAGTCAAATTAATTAGCATTTTACCTCTGCTGATAGAGTAACTTGATGGTAGGTGGTGTAGCTGAGATGTAAATGATCTCATTAGTATGGTCATAAAAATTCAATAAAATGAAATATTATCAGAGTTGGTTACTAGTTTTAAAAAATAAAGAAGTACTTTTAGTTAGCTCATACCAGCATGAGCTGGGAGTAGAGGCACATAGTAGAATATTTGCTTCCACATGTGTAGCAGGAGTCATTAAAGTTGATGGAAGTATTATAATAATTAGTCATTACTGCTATTCTACCGTAGTACCATTAGTTTCCGATAGGTGTTTGTAAGTTTATTTTTACCAAGTATTTCTGAAAGTCTTGGAAGCACTGGAATATGGGCAGTGGTCGTCACTGCCTTTTCCCGATCAGTTCTGGGTGAGCTGATACCTCAGCATTTCACTGACGTAGTCTTTATCATGTCGGTAGTTTCATGCCAGAGGGAGCTTTCTAACCTCACCACATCAAATTTTCAATCCAGGACAGTATGCCCATGGTGCMAATATCAGTTTCAATGTCTACTAGGGTAAATTAAATGCTATTAGAATAAGTTCCTGGAAGTAATTCTGTTGTTTCAGTCTCTGACTTCGTTATGAATGTGCAGAAATCATCAGCACTCACCAAGCCTTCCAAAGTCTGTTCTAATCTATTGGAATTTTGAATTTACGGCATTTTTGTAGCTTCATATAGCACTTGAAAACAAATCAGTGAGACCAGCAGAAAGTAATTGCAGCTGTTTGTTGTAACATTATATGGGTAGATACAATTAGCTCAGGAACTAAACTTTGTAGTTCTGTATACATTCAAAGTCCAGGGATAATAGTGCACTTCTTTGGTAAATAAGAGAGTGACAAAGATTTGCTTAAATACTTAACCTGACCAACATTCACAAAGATCTCTGTGGGTAAGATTTAGTCTAGATCTGAGAGAAATGATTGAAAAAGACAGGTTTTGCTAATTGTCTACCTGATATATCAGAAGCTATTTGGAAACTGAAAGTATCCTAAATTTTACGTCTCCTTGACTTCCCTGAAAGAAAGGACTGGTTACAAATGGTGATTGTCACTATTCTGAGGCTGATTTTGGGCGAGTATCTCTGTGTCATTACATGCTTGAAGAAGAATTGCATATTACCTTTCCATGAGACATAAGTGACTCTCTGAAAATGCAGTAGTAACTGATAGTTCTCTTGACTTCATTAGCTAAGAGCAGTACCTTTCTGACTTAGAAATGTTGCACTTTCTAGAGGTTTTATTGAGTGATACTGACGTTAAGTATTTTGTTCTGGCATTGTGGATATGACAGTCTGTGAAGGAGATAGGACATCCTGAAAAAAAAGAGAAATGTCTCTTTTTGAGAGATGCAGCCTGGATTTATTAAAGTGTCACTCATCCAAAATAGTCCTATTGAACAAGGACTGTAAATACATCTATTGATTTGATTCAAACTATGTTTTCCATCATTGGCACCTCATATATTACATGTATCTGCGCAGCAAAGTGACTTATAAGAGTGATGAATAGGAGCTGTATTGAAATCTGTCAGTTGCTGAGTCATGCTTTCCAAAAATGTTGTTGACAAAGTAGGTGTAAATGATTTTCCTGTAAAATCCTCTGAAGATTAATTTGGTCCTTTGTTACATTAATGCAGTGGCAGATATCTCCTTCCAGATTGGCAGTGGTAACGGAAAAGATTAACCTACTGTTATATTTTTTTAGTAGTGCTCTCTAACCTGATTCAGCTTTGATAAGCAGTACTGTACATGGCAGCTTAGGCAACTGAGCTGATCACTGGAAGTGCCAACCTTCAGTACAGAGGTTGGCGAAAAGTAGCTGTAATTGATAATTTCTTCGTCTCACACTGCTGGATCTGAAAAGGAAATCTGTCTGTGGTCTCAGGAGGATGGAGAATTATTGAGCTTCAGTCTACATGGACTCAGAGATGGCCTTGGTTTCAAATGCAAAGGAATATTCATTAAGATGTAAGCATAGTTATTACTTCCTCAGTTATGGGAATTTGGGATATTAATTTGACTTTGAGCCAGTCTGTATCCTCTTGTCAGGTATGTTTTTTATAATTATCTTAATATAGCATTTCTCTTGTAATTCAACTAGTCTTTGCTACAACTTCTTCTATCTATCTATACTAAACCAGAAAAATTATACAGATGATGGACAAAAGTGGGGTGCATGGAAGTCCAAATATGTGCATATTATTTAGTTCATTAACTTTTCCTATATGTGTTACAAATTATTGTAGTATCACTTCGGTGTGGGTTTCTCAATGTGCACAGTTTCTTTTGGTGGAGCTAAGGACGTCATAGCTTCAGTCACAGAATATAATGCTTTTGCAGTCCCCTCCTTTCCTTCAATTTCAGAAAGACGTTTTTAGCAGTCATCTATTGCAAAACATTGTTCTCCCAGTTTATTTGCTTGGTACAATGTCTAATCCCTATTAAGAGCTTAACAGTGTAGTATTTTTTAGTCAGTGAGCTTAGAATTACTGTAATAACTTATGAACTAATCATCTCTGTATCCTGTTTTAGGACATTATTACTTAGACACTAATGCACATTTCAGCTTAAATAAATTCAATTCAGTGTGATTTTTATGTGTAAATTTATATGTAAATTTACAGCTGAAACTCATTGCACTATTAGCCTCTGATATTAAATGTCCTGTGCACAATTTTTTCTTCTAGTTAGTTTCTTGTACTGTAATAGTGATAAGAATGGATTCCTTACTAAGCAAGTTTTACAAATATACAATTTGCTTAATGTGTTTAGTCCTAGATTTCAAGTAGTTCAATTTGCTGTTCTGATAAAGACTTACCTGTTGATGAACAGTTGGTGCCTTTTGCAAGCTGATATTTTGTAAGGTAAAATATGCCAAGTAAAATGGGAAAATACAGTATCAAGATAATGGCAATGCTGTGATTCTCTGTCATCATAACCCTACATGGAAAGGAGGGGGTTATCTTGGCAATTAGCTTACATCACAGAAAGGAAAAACAAAAAAAAAGGGCTTGTACAGGGAGGGAGGTGTTTCACTTCACAAAGATCTGCTCCATTAACTTCTGAGTGACTAGGAAGCTGGAAGGACTCACCCCCTCAAGACATAGGAGGTTAGGACTTCCATGTGTCTGAATGATCAATGCGAGAAACGCCCAGCTGAGCGTGGACATGTGGGTCTGGATTAGAAGTGTGTGTGGAGAGGAGAAGTGGTGAGGTGAGGTGCGTGTTGGAGGCACATTGCATCAAGCAGTTCAAGAGCCAGCTCTGATTTCTACAACGAATTTGACCAAACGGGGCTGAACTACGTTCAGCATGGCCCTGAAACTCTGTCATCAACCCTGCTGATCTACTCACTTGGGCCTCTTTTGTTCCAAGAAATGGAAATGAATAATAATGAGTATACAACAGGACACTCTAGCTTAACTCTTACTACTGACATATAGACACAATGATGGTGACATTGAAAGCTCTGATCATTTTGAGGCTAGGGAAGATAGAAGGCCAAGATCTATTTTTTCAAGAATATTGCCACCATTGCAAGTTCAGTCTTTGAGTAAGCAACGTTCCTGCTTGTCATCAGGTGTGGCACAGAGAAAGGAGGTACTAGTTACTTGTCAGTCTAGACGAACAATGATTTGGACAAGGACCTACAAAGGGAAGAGTTTCTGCTGCATTATTTCACCAGGCCTATCAAAATAACTTTCTTACCACTTACCTGACTTGAAAATTTGCTTCTATAGCAATAGCCTGGCAAACTCGGGAGCAAGTACAAATGCTTTCTCCTCAAGGTCCATGGACTGGAAAAGCTGCAAACAAATGCAGAGTGAATGTCATCTCCTTAATGAAAGTGGATTTTAATTGAAAACAGTTGTTCTAAAGCATTAAGAAGTGTAATTAGTCTCTTAGAAACTTTGGCCAGATAGTGCTTTTATTGACATCTGATGATGGTTAGAATAGGATTATTACTGAGGTTTGAACACAGAGAAGTGTTATGCACAGTAATTTTAGAATGTGTCCATCTTCCTATAAGCTACCTTGTTGAAGTTAGAGGAGGATTAGTTGATAGTTCAGTGCAGTGTATACATTAATAAAATGTAAAATTACATATTATGGACTTAAATCCTTTAGGTCCAGTTGCTAAAAAAAGGATGTAGAGAATGGAATGATAAGAAAATCTTTGGTATAAAATATGTCAGAAAAATAGTTCAGCAAACAGGTATAATAACACAAAAGATCAATGGATGATGGTGAGCATCTTTTGAAGCAAAACCTTGATAACAGAGTATTACACCTATACATAGGCTCAGGCTATTAGTGTAGGATAAAGTGTAAGCAGTCAATTGTTTTTTCAAGTTCCACAGAGAATAAATGTTATCTCATATTTACATTTCATTTTATTTTACCTTATGTTAGATTATTTAAATGACCTGCACTGGACAAGAAGTGAATCACAAGGTCTAAAGGCATAAAAACATGACAGATTGCACCAGAATGGCTCTATCTTGGGCACTGGCAGTCTTGATACAAGAAGTGGTTTGAGGAATGAGATTAATTCTCTTCTTTTTTCAACTTTTACATTTTTCCTCTGTCAAAATGTTTATAAAAAACACAACACTGAAATGTGGATCTAAGTTAATGACTATAAATATGTTTGGAACTTGCCTATGATGTTACTCCTTTGCATTCTTTCTGATAAAATGGTACTTTCAGGAAAAATAATACTCTTAGCAATTGCATGGGTGTTTTGTTATTTATCCTAGTACTATGCCTCCATAACAATACATTAAGGCCTAGAAATGTACAATATATATACATTCTGTTGATAAATATACATCTGATCTTATTACCATCCATGAAGTAGCAGATCTTTGAAACATTTATAGCAATTCCAGGGAAATTTCCTGGGAAATTCCAGGGAAATACATAATCCTAGGTGTTCATTTTATACTGGCAAGAGAACATTCTTTTACATTAAGCTAATGTTGGCAATGTAAAATCTCCTTTGTGTACAAGGTTACGAAGGTTTCTTTGATAGTTGCTGCTTTTTTCCTAAATAAGCAGTCCAATATTTCCTTTTTACTGTAAAAGTATTTCTTCAACACAGCATGTAGATGTTTTATTATAAAATTGTTATGAAGCCTTTAGCAATAAAATGGTAGATAGATTTAGAAATTTGTTTACACCAGTAAAAACTATTAATCTAAGCTTTAAAATATTTTATGGCAAATTTAAATCCCATCTTACTGATGCAAGGCACTTGAACAGTTTAAATCGTTAGTGTAATCTTGCCATCTGTAGAACATTAAATGTGTTTTATGTGTGTTCCAGTAGTCATTTTTGATAAATATAAATATATAGAAATTTACCAAATCATAGGCAGGCTGGCTTAAAGCAGAGTGAGGCAGCTGTGTGTGGGGTTGTAAATAATTTCATGTTCAGTTTTTAGTGTATTATTGATTTTAATAGATCTTTTATCTTTTTCTCCTTTCATATTGCAATTTGAATTATTTACTTTTTACAAAAGAGTATATGGCAAAATTTTGCTGTAAGAACCAAATCACCATGTGTTAAAAAAAAAAAAAAAACACCTGCATTTTGAAATAAACTGCTTGGTTAGAGCAAAGGAAAGAGACCAAAATAGGGATAGAGATAAATATAGATACAGAGAAATAAATACATATATTTGGTTTTGGATTTTGCATATTTTATATAGATGAACATATATGAATAGAACATATGTCTTTTAAACTGCAGGTATGCATCCTGAGTTGTGACGGTGGACTTCATCATTAATTTATTCCTTCCTGTCTGTTTAAAGTGTTTTGTTTCATAAAGTGTGTTGATATTTACACACATAGGGTACACAGGATGGATTTACGCTACTTTTAACCTTACAGCGAAGAAGGGGGTCACTGGAACACTGCTGAAATATAGCAGTGTTTCAAGGGCTGCTCAAGTATGCAATGTAGGAGCTGTGCAGAGTGAGCCGCCTCTGCCCAATTCCTGCTCATCTTAAAGGTGTTCCGTGTGTAAAGTATGCATATTTATCTAATCAGGCCATAGTTTGGCTCCCTTTTATTATAGTAACTGGAATTTAATATGCGTCTTTGATAGTAGCCATGTTTTCCCGATGGTCAAGAAAAGATGGTCCTTGCCTGAAGTGTTCATAAACTTTAAACAGAAAAATATGGAGACCACTAGTAAGGGAAATGGCAAAAAGGAACGAGAGAGGGAATGTTTATTGTGGTGGTGTTGTTTTAATGTCAAGTATTATGAAGTAACTTAAAAATTAAGAGGAACAGATCCTGCAGAATTCAGCCTGAATCGTTTGCCAGCTTGCAAAGTGGACGTTTTCACTTGGTGAACGTCTGTGCTTGGCTGTTGGGAGACGACTTGGAGGGTTTACCTGGTTGGGACTACAGCAGATCTGCCTGTAAGGTGTATTTTGGCAAGCCTCAGCCATATCTTGGAAGGTGTAGTAGCTTGTTAGAATGCAGACTGGCCAGGAAGATTTGAACTTTTCCTTATTTATGGAATTAAAAAGTTTACAATTTGAAGATTGGCTGAAATGTCTCTTGCTGCAACTTCTCTTTCTTGGGTTAGTTCACACATCAAACAAAGGTGCAGCCTGTGTTTGCATAAGTGTAAATCATGAGTAAGCATCTTACACTTATTTGAGAAAGATCTTTTATGTGTAATGGCTCATAATTAATTTTGTGGTTTTTTTTTTTTTTTTTTTTTTCTTCCCTAGGATACTGTTGGAATTCATATTCCCATCACTAATCCTGCAGATAAAATTCTCCAGCTGAATGTGGTGCTGGAGAATCAGTCACTTTGTGGACAAAAGGCTTTCACTCTTAGGCCCAAACAAACATTTTTCTATCAACTAAATTTTTCCCCGGCTGTTGTTGGCACTTCAGATGGAAGGTAAAAGTTACAGAGTTTTAATACTTGTGGTTGTGGCTCTTGTGCTAATAAGTGAACTACTTTCATTGAAACCTCGGTCACTTGATGTAGATATCGCCCTAAAAAACCCCACAAAATATAATAAATGGAATTAAAAAAAATTCCAACTTTAAATATATTGTATCCCAAACAGCAGCTTTCCTCTGAGGGGAAAAACCCAACTGACAGGCAGTAGAATAACACCTAGTTCTTCTAGTTCACTGGAATTCAATGAACAATGTTTTAGAAATTTACTTAATATTAGAAGTCCCCTCTGAAAACTTCAGATGCATCGTTATTTTTTTAATTTTGTAAGTTCTGTAAGGGGAATAACATGATTCCATTTTTCTTCTGGGAAGGAATGAAACTATAACAACATAACTAAAACCAGGTGAAGAACCCTTTAACAGTCTTCACATAAATCCATTTAGCTTCAGAATCTTCCATTAATTAACAATGATCTACTAAATTAATATGGAGAGGTTTTAAATTACAAATTTTTCATTACATTGGAAATCCCAATGAAACCATGCAGGTATGATAATTAGCAATACAAAGACAGATGACCTCTTGGTCTTAGTTTCAGCAAGTAACTGAAGAGTGCAGAATTGCAAAGCTTATTTTTCTGGAACTTGGTTAGCAAAGTATTATTTAGTTGAAGGGCTGATTGAAAAACAATTCCGTGTTTTTCAATGATATCAATTCACTGGTAAAAATATGGGGATGGGGAGGAGGGTGGGGTGGTGGTTTATGAGGAGGGCAGAGACAGATGACCTGTGTTCAAAGACCCAATATTTACAAAGCCAAAATCCTTGTATTCCAAAGGTTTTTTCAATTTGCTTATGTTGATTTTTCCAAAGACCAGAACAATGGCAGGTTATCATTGTACAATACAGCTTTCAAGCAATAGTGTTTTATAAAAATGATTACTGTTATCACTCTAGTACATACTTTTTTCTGTGGGAATTTGTAGAAATTATGCATTTGGAAGCTGCAAATGAGAATAGACCTCATTTTTTTCATACCAGATAATATTTCTGGTATTTTTTCAAGTGCAGAGTTTCCAAATAATAAAATAAAGGTTTGTTTTAACTGGCAAAACTTTGGGCTCAGCTGATTGGTAGGCTGGGACTTAGGGGAATATATGCAAAGATGACATAAAGCACACCTGTACATATTCAATACAATTATGCAGTACTGTACTAGAAAGCTGTCTAATAGCTGCTTTAAATTGAAATAGCTCCCAAGGACTACAATTACAGCTGGACAGAGGTACTTCCACATTATAGCCACACTATTATCTTTTTTTCTGAAGCCATGCTCTGTTTCCTTTGCTATGGTAGCAGCTGGGCAGAAGTGTTATAAAAGTGTTTGTGGCAGGTGTACCTTTTCAAATGGATGGTTCTTTCCTAAGCTGTTTTAGGCTCACTTTAAAGGCTCTGTTGGCACAGAGGATAGTCTGGGACCATAAAGTCATGGAACAGACATAGTTATCTATCATTTAGAACAAGAACTGGTCCTTAGTGGGTCATGGGTTTGTATAGTGCATTCCATGTAAGTTTTTATATGCTTACAGTGCTTTGGTTTAATGTTATTATGACTCTGCTACACAAAAAACCCCAACAAATAGAAAAAGTAATCTGCAATAGGAATGTGTTAGAATGTCTGTCACAGAAATATACTTCTGTACATATCTCACCTAGCAGCAAGCAATTTTCAGTCATGACAACATTTGATTGTATATCAAAACAGTATATTGAATATTCCTTTGAAGCCTATCTCTTTGTCATGCTCATATAAATGTGTCTATAGCTATTCCACACTTTTCATCACTAGATTTGAAAAGATTTTCCTTTTTAAAATCAGTGAATACTATTCCTATTTCTTTGTCCTTTGAGTTCAAAATGGCTAGGAAGAAAATACTGTGACATTGAAATGAAATTAAAGCTTACTTTTGTAAGTTAGCAGTTGAAATGCTTTTGAGTTGTATTTTTGAAACAAACAAACAAACAAACCAACCAAACAACTTTTTATGCTAAAAAGTTAAGAAAGGTGAAGAAGAGATTTTGTTGCATTCAGATACCAGCAAGAAGTGTTACGGGAAAACTGGGAGCTAATTAAAGAACTCACTGGGTTGAACTCATTAGGTTTTTCCTGAATTTTAATCTGTATATTTTTAATTGTCTGCACAAAAGCCATGTCATATTAAGCTTATGTATCTGTTTTTAGTGTCATATTCCTTTCAGATATGGTTGGAGAGTTTTGGTATGCACTGAAGTTGATTGTAGAGAAACCATTGCCAACTAGTCTACCTGAAATAGAATGTGAGCTTGGAAAGTAAGTATGTAGTTCATAGTGCTGGACTTGGTCACTGGTTTGAAGTATCCTGGAAAACATATGAAGAGTTTA
The DNA here is from genome assembly GCA_035582835.1 of Phoebastria nigripes. Classification (NCBI taxonomy): domain Eukaryota; kingdom Metazoa; phylum Chordata; class Aves; order Procellariiformes; family Diomedeidae; genus Phoebastria; species Phoebastria nigripes. The sequence continues at coordinate 446,049 of JAYKAV010002858.1, read as the reverse complement.
CATTAAAAAGCCAGAATAGTGCTGTATATGTACTACAGTAGATTGCAGATAATTTTCATAGATATATGTGTAGATAGGTGAAATTCTCCTTACAGAAAAACAATTGAAATGGAACTGTAGCCTATATGTAGACTTCCTCTGAAGTCTTTATCTAGAAATCACTCTGAAGATACTGCAGAATGTAATCATAACGATCCATAATACAGAGTTCTGTAGGTTTGTTTAATTTTCTGTTTCTTTTCTCTTTCTGAACTAGGAATATATCTGACAGTCCTGCTTTACAAATGCTTGTATATCAATTTCTTTTAACCTCTTAAGAAATGGCAAAGTAATACAACTTCTGTCCTGCAGATCCTGGGTGTAGACATAGTTGGAACACTGCAAGTGTTAAGAAAATGAGCTACTTAGAGCAGACAGAGAAATGAACCCAATTCTTGTCTTCCTTCAACAACATTTCATCTTGCATTTCGATAGCATGATTTTCAGTTCTGACTTTCAAGACAGAAATCAAAACTTTTAGGATAAGACTTTCAAGAATGCCAGAGTTTCAGTAATGCTCTTCCACCTATTACCTCTGCTTAGTACTAGGTTCTGTGGACACACTGCTCTTCTAAATGCTAAATTCCACTTAGTTCTGTATATCTTATCTTTGACTAAATCTATAATTAATATACATTACAGACTGAGCAAAAAATGTTGTTAGTGAGTACAGCATGAAATTTTACCTGATTAAATTTTTGTGAGTGAATATATTCTGCTGTTCATATATGATGCACAGACCAGAGTTAACTGGCAATGCCTTTGTTACAATGTTTTTCTAAGAAAATCAGTAGGGCTGTCCATTTCCTGGTTTTTACTTTAAAATTCTGGGCCAACTGGAGTAAAAACCATAATTTTTCTCTACTATGTAGACTGACACTGTTAGGAGTTACAAATAACTTAACACCTTTTCATTCAGACTATCTGGCATTCATAATTTTCTCTAGCATGCACTACCTGTGAATTACATGTACAAGTGGTCTGGCTGAGAATGGCAAGTCATCCTTTCCTACTGCAAACAAAATGTGTGTTGGAAAGGATTAGTTTCATTAACTACAACACTTGCCTGTCTGTTGTGGTTTAACCCTAGCCAGCAACTAAACACCACACAACTGCTCTCTCACTCCCCCCCTCCTCTGGTGGCATGGGGAGAGAATCATGAGAGTAAAAGTAAGAAAACTCATGGGTTGAGATAAGAACAGTTTAATAATTGAAATAAAGTAAAATAGTAGTTGTAGTAATAATAACAACAACAACAATAATAATAATAATAATAATAATAATAATAATAATAGAATATACAAAGCAAGTGATGCACGATGCAATTGCTCACCACCTGCCGACTGAGGCCCAGCCAGTCCCTGAGCAGCGGTCGCTGCCCCCTGGCCAACTCCCCCAGCTTATATACTCAGCATGACATCATATGGTATGGAATACCCCACTGGCCAGTTTGGGTTAGCTGTCCTGGCTATGCTCCCTCCCAGTTTCTTGTGCACCTGGCAGAGCATGGGAAGCTGAGAAGTCCTTGACTAGTGTAAGCACTACTTAGCAACAACTAAAACATCAGTGTGTTATCAACATTCTTCTCATACTAAATCCAAAACACAGCACTATACCAGCTACTAGGAAGAAAATTAACTCTATTCCAGCCGAAACCAGGACACTGTCAAAACTATCATCTCAAATTCATTGAATTCCATGCTTTATTTTTTCAAATGAGATTTCTTTTCACTTTACAAGTGGATGCATGTTGTAATTCCTATGTAAATCAACTCATCTACATCTGCCCTGGGCAGATAGTGGTGGACGAACAAAGAAGTACTATTTAGTTTAATCATTAGCAACAGCAGCAACAACAATAATGTATAACGGGAAATTAACAGTAGTCTCTTTCATATATCTTTTTATATATACATTATAAAACAGTATAACAAAACTGACAAACTTCTTCCTTTTCTGTTTGCATTATCTGCCATATTCTTTGTTTCATAAAGTCTCCTGCTTTTTGTTCAGTTATTTCCTTCAACACTCTCCTTTTTCCAGAAATTTACTTCTATTGTGTCATTAGCACAATGTCCTCTTCTTGAAGTGCAAAATTTTGGACAATGGCAATCGATGATGGCATTGAGATTACAGTTAAATTACTGAGAATTGCTCTACCTGCTGAAAAGATGAGATAGCCCAAGTAAATTGGCTGCATTAATGTATGCTGATATGTAAAGGCAATGCAGGTAGACATTTATGTGTTTTCTGTTTAACAAAGGTATCAATTTGTTTTGTTTTGAATGGGTGTACTTCCTTGCTATGTTCCCAGAGACGTGGACTGTAAATGTCATAAAATGTTTGAAGCATTTCTGGTTGGTGAAGCTTTGTAGTTCTTTAAGAGACTAACTTCCATTCTAGCACCTTTTTCCTTGAATGTGGAAGAAGCATTATCATATGTGATATTGTTCTAAGAATAATGTTTTTCATTATGTGCTCGTCACATTCTTTTTGCTATCAATCTAAAAAATTTAAGAATTTGTGTCCTTGAAACATCAATTGGAACTGGATTAGGAGCCAAGAACCCATTGATACACTTAAAATCAATTTCTAACCAATTCTTGAAAGAGAAAAGAACAAATTCTAACAGTTTATCTGTTAATCCTTCTTCAGATACCCTAACATTCTGGGTTTATCACAGGCAGATCTTTTTGTTTCTGTCAAGGTAGATTTAACACATCCTTTAGCATATGCATCTAAGCAAGGAAACCTTCTCCTTGATATTCTCCATCTTCGTTTATCCATCCTGTTATGGGCTCCACGGTGGAGTCATTTAAGATGAATCTGTCGAATGATGTTCACAGTGATCTTGAATTTACTGTCATATGCAACAACTTTTTCTAGCATAACCACAGTAGTCAATCTGTGTGCGGTGGCAGAGGTTCTTAATGGATTTTGATCACTTGAAGAACCTCTAACAGTCAAATAGTTGCTTACTGAAATTTCAGATATTCCAACATAGTTTTCCCTTTGACAAAGTATTATGTATGAAAGAGACCAGACAAAAAAGTAGAGGCTAGAGATGGTAAATGTGAAAAGTGGGAATTATCAAGTGAATCTGAAGTTTTTGTGTGAAAGTTTCCTGGTATTTCTCTACTCTCTGCTGTTGAGACCTCAGTGATACAATGCTTTGACAGTGTTAGTCAAAAACAAGTCTGCCACTCAGCTGCTGGGGATTTGTATCACTGCATATGTTGGAAGGAGCCCACCTGCACACTAGTTTTAGGGCCTGAAGTTACAGTCGTAAAGCTTAACTGAAATACCTTCTCTTCTGAATGTTGCTTTTTATATTTTCTTTTTCCTCACTGATTTAGCTATGATGAACTGACTAATTTTTTCCGGAGGATAAACATGTGGAGCAATCTGGCAGTTGACCTGCCACAGCTTTGACTAGAGGGAATATCCGTTAGGTAGATAAATTACAGCAAAACCAATATATGTATCTCATTTTTCAAATTTTTCTTATTTACTGTTCTCACTGATTCACCTTGAATCTCTTTTCTGTGTCCCTTGGTGTTGTAACGAGAATGTGATTTATGGTCATCTATCTTTGTTAAAGGCAAATAATACATTATTTTGATCAGAATAGAGGAATTTTTGGAAGTCTTATGAAATCTCTTGAAAATTGTGATCCCTATTGAAGGTATCTTGTGGTTGTTTATTCTTTAATTAGAAAATAAAGAAGGACAGTCTGTAAAATAGAGTGCCAGCTGATTTAAAGCATAACATTTAGGCAATCAATCAGCATACTCCAATCTTTGTTCTGGGACAGCCACAATACCCATTAAAATATATAATCTACATGTGCAACGTAATGATTTACCATTATGCTATAATGAACAATGCAACAATTGTACAAAATGAAACAGATTTTGAGTCCGTGTAGATGAAGAACAAGAAGGGAAGCAGGCAGAACCTCCATTGAAATGGTTGGTGTGGAACACTAAGTTTGTTTTGAGATCTCAAGGTTACAAGACAATCAAGAAGAATGGTTGCCTAGTGGCACTAAATCAAAAGCTGTTGGCAGCACCACTTAATTACAAGCTTTTCCTGTAAACCATTGCTTAGACAAAAAGGAGTTACAGATATCATTTATCCGATCACCTTTAATTTCTGTCCAGTGCTTTTCCTGAGGCAGACTGTGAGTCCATGGATAGACTACAGAATAGTAAGACATACTTAAAATTATTTTACTTTTTGGAACCAAATTTTTTTGTTGGCCTTGGCACTCTGAATTATCTATTTGACTAAAATGTTTTGTTCCAAAGTTAGATCTAGAGAAAGTAAGGAAAGAAAGGTGAGACATAAATCTGCAAGTTGGAGCCTAGGAATAAATGTGAAGCTGTGGTATCGGAGACACTAGGATTCATTTCCACATCCTCCTATCTAAAAGTTAGGCATCAAGTTTAAGGCATTAAGTCTAGGCTCCTCCTGTAGACAATGAAAAGTCATTCCACATCTTGGTGATCTACATTAGGACCAATTCTCCCTGAAAATGTTTTTCTCCTTGTTGAGTATTGAGGGAGCTAGACAGTCCTTTTAACCAACTAACTTAAAGTAACTTCCTGGCAACTGAAGTACAGCTAGAGAAATTCTGCCCTTATGAATGACCCAAGTATTAGAATGGTTATTGCTACCGCTTTTTATTGTTATTAATAATTATTAATAATATTAATTAATGTTGTTAAATATGTGTCCATACTCGTGGAAAAATACTAATGCGTTAAAACATAATTCTTATTTTAAAAAGTACTCATTTTTCAAGAAAAGAAAACAAGTGACGAATAATAAAATGCAATGGAAGAAGCTTTGTAATTAATAGTCATTGCATATATGTATTTTTTCTAGATGGGCTCGTCTATACATACCTCTCTCTAATCCTACACATGAAACTCTGGAGCTAGAAATTGTTAACAACAATCCTAGCAATTTTTCAACTGAGACTGATCCAAAACACCCTGTAAGTAAGATTTCTGTATTTTCACAGAAGTAATAGAAGTAAGCCTTCTTTTCAAAACATATTGAATTGTGTATCGTACTGTGGGTTCAGAATACACAAAACAGTCTCAAGGATTAGAAGCATTATAAGTATGTATTCTAGAGATTTCATAGGTTAAGGGCGAAAACAATCAAACTTGAAAAACAACACAAGCTGAAGTATAATTTTTTTTTCCCCGGAATGCTTTATGGAATGGCTTTGAGAAGGACTGCAGTGTTGGTTGCAAATAATATTCAGGAGATATTAGAAGGAGAAATTGTAAACAAACTAGCTGTATTAGAAGCTTAACAAGTTTCTAAGAATCAACAGGATAACTAGGTAAATATTTAGGTAAGTAGATAAAATGTTAATGTAAGAATATAAGAATATCTCATAGTCAGGCAGTTATAACCAACTTTCAGGGCCTATGAATAAGGATTTGATCAATTTAGCCACAAGGAAACTTCAGGCAAATACCTGGAATCATTTTATTCTCCAAACTCACATTTACCCTGAGACTGATTTCTACTGAGAAAATCTTCATCCTGTTACTATTATGTATGCTACTTTTTCCTCCTCCACCACAGAAGCCCTTCCATCTTGCTGCCTAACATTTTCGTCCTTTCAAGGACTGAGAGTTGTATAGATGGGCTCAGCTTTCATATTTTCATTGAGATTGGCTAGAGTTCTAGATGGTCAGGATTCTGAAAAATATTTGTTATTGACCATTGATTACTAGTTGATAGTACAGGTCCTATAAAGAACTCTTTGGATGTTATTAACAGTTAATGCTATTGAATATTTGTCCTTTTTATGATGGGGAGATGAGAAAAGTGAGGACAGGTGCGTGAAACTCTGGTGTGAGGGGTTAGGGGGACCTCTTATTAGGATGTGAATATAGAACCTTTAATGTGAAAAAAGAAAATTAAGAAACCTGTTGTGGACAGGAAAGAAATGGCAATTGCACCTTTTCTAGACATGAGGAAGATAATAAAGGGAAGGCATACACCAGTGCTGGTTTATTTGTGCAAACTGGTATAAGGGTCAGAGGTAGAGGAGAGGAATATTGTAATAAGATCCTGAAATAAAGCTGAGAGGGTAGAAAATGGATTGTATGGGGAAAATAGAGAAATGCTATAAAGTTCTAATGCGTGCGTTTTTGGCTTTCAGAAACTAAACAGCTTTCAGCCTCAAATATAGCAGTACAACAAGACCAAATGTTCTTGAAAGGTGCTCTAAAGATAACAGCTAAAGGAGATCACACTTACATACTGAACTGCCCTATATTTTGCATACATAGTATTACATTAAAAGTATAAAACATGAAGTGTTTACTTTAGTCTGTCTTTTATGTCATGCATATTAACACATCTTCATACATTACGCTAAAACTCGACAAGTGCTATTACTAATTATTTCATCAATTGGTATTTGAATAGGAGCTAAGAAACATAATGGATGCAAACTATATTAATCATCTAGGAGTATTATACATGTTATGTTTAGGTCATTGGCACAGAAGTGGATTAGATTTAATTATAGTGACTTTTGGCTCCTGCAGATTGCATGTTACCTTGTCCAGGAAATTAAAAAAAAAACAACCAAAAACCAAAAAACTCTTCTCCTTTCAGCTTTCCTAATTTATCACCAGAGATTCACATATCACCAATAACTATATTACATTGCTTAGGAAAAGACACATTCAACACTAACGCAGTAATTTTCTTTCTTTTCTTTCTTTCTTTTCTTCTTAATAGAATATTCAGTCCTATGTATCATTTATGCATTGAATTCTGAAATGTTCCTTGTGAATTACAGTAGTTTTTCCGGTTAAAGGATAGCTTTGGTGAATTTGCTAAAAGCAACTACCTAATATTTATTTCATGTATCTGTCCCTTTTTGAACTTGTTTCTTCCATTGCAGACCCATGTTTGGAGAGGTAATGTGATTTCCTTCACAGTTTTGATGACAAAGGCAGGGGGTGGTGTTTAAATACCTGCTTCTTCTCCTGAATATGTTGCATCGTAGGTTTAGTCCGTCCATACAGCATTGTGTTCAACTTCCAGCAGATTACTGCTTGTTCTTATAAACTGTAACCTGTGTTTCAGGTATTAGTTTATATTAATGCTTGTTTCAATGTCTTTGTGATGTGTGGAAGAAGTTTCCCATCTTAATTATTCAAATTTCTGCTCGCTTTCAAGAAAATAATGCTTTCTTGTCAGCAGAAAACTTTTGATTTGAGCGATCCTCAGATGAAATGCAACAATAAAGAGCAAATTATTAGAACAATAGATTGAAGATGGGATTGTCCAATTAAGATAGGTAATGTTTGAAGAGAATTAGTAGAGTAATTTTAGAATTCTGCATATTCTAAATCAGTAATTTAAATATTTCTTATAATGATCCATATTTGTTTTTATGTCATCTAAGAGGTAGAACTGTTGAAGATATTGTGCTGTCAGTCAGAAAATATCTCAAATGGATTTCATCAGTCACTGAGCTATGATAGATAAACCAGATTCAACACAGATATCAGAGAAAATTTTATCTTTCTTAGAGATTGTCTAAAATGTTAACCAAAATTTTGACTAATATTTCAGAATTTAAACAAATTCGAATATCATATTTATCATACTTCCATGAGTGTGGAAGTTTGTTCCAGTTTCAGTTTGCAACAGAAGGCATTACTGAAATACCACAAGGGATTATTTTCTATAGATCTGATTCAACTTCAAGTACTGACATCATTAATAATAGGCTTTCCTGAGGTCCAGTTGAATTACGCTCAAGTATTCCTGAACTTCTGGGTGCTTAATGAAGTCTAAATGAAATTCGAAGGCTTTAAATCTCTTTTCAGTTTCATGTAAATTAGAAGCAGCTCCATTAACTTCTTTGTAAACTGATGAAAATGAGAAAAGTGTATGTATCTTATTAGCAGCTTTGTAATTGTAGCCTAAACCAGCTTTAAATGGAATATACCATCTTGGTTTTCTTTCAAGAATTTGATAAAAGTTTTCAAGGTTTCCTTTAATGTGATTTGGATTTTCATCTCTTTTTTCTTTTTTTTTTTAACAAGGTACATCTAATTTTTGTTTCCCTTCTTGTCAACCTTACACTGTATGGGTTAACTTAACATTTTTATAAATGCTGCCARATTCTCTAAAAGTTGGAACAGAAGTGAACTCCCATAAGTTTGCTGCAAAATTCCTAACTTGTTTTTCATTAGCATATTGGGCATTATGAGTTTCTGGGGGAACAGTCATTGGGATGTTGAGTTTTGTGTTTCTTTCTTAACCGCAGCTTTCTTWATCTCTAGTAGAGAAGGATTCATGTTCAGCATTTAACAGTTGAAAATTTTCAATCATCAGTAATGCTATGTTCTCCAACTTACTTCTTTCCCTGTATATAAATACATGGACAGATTTCATATGTATGTGTATTATATTTATACACACGTATATTTATGATGTAACTTAAATGTACAAAAAACTCTTACAAATGTGATCATCTACATTGCCAAAAAGAAATGCTTTCACTGTAAGTCTTCAGCTTGCTATTCTCCTGGCTTATAACTAGCCTAAACCTTTTTCACGAAGCTGTCTTCCACCCTGATCAGCTATGAAACACAATTTTTATTGAGGAAAAATAACTTAATAAAGAAGGGCTGGCAGAGAGGAGTGCACTTTCAAAGTCTCTGTATGCAAGCTTCATTAGTTTGTGAATAACCGAGAGTATTCTTTTGTACGGAGTAGAGAATAAACTTTTAGATTTAATGAAAAATTTCTTCCTTTGTTGGATTTATAACAGCAATAAGGCATGTGTAGTTGCTCAGTCTTCTTCAGACTCAGTTTCTGTATTTGAACAGCTATATCTGAGATCTTATGAAGAGCAATGATACCAGTTCCCTTTCACATGAGTATCTTGGAAGACACTTGTTGATGTAAACAAAATGAAAGTCAGGGGATGGGTTAATCTCAGCATACTTTATTGAATGATTGTGGCAAAGTATGACCTTCTTGAAACATGTTGTTAGCGTTATTTCTCAATTCTAGTTTTTAAAGCAATTTATTCTTTGGTTTTCAGTAGAAAGTAAGTTCTTTTTTTTTACCCAGCTCTTTATTTCAAAACAAATTACTTTCTGGATACAGTAGAACATCATACTGTGTAATATAAAATGAATTTTTTAAAACAGATCTATAACATAAAAAATAAAAATCTTTTCTGCTTTCAGAGCAGGCAGTGTGCTGGATTATCATAACTCCATGTTGATTATTTAGATTCATTGTGGCAGTGCGTTTTCTGTGTAATGATAATATGTCAAGTAATGCTTACTGAACATGGAATTCCAGTCTGTTTTCATCTTTATGGGAGACTTATTATTCCAAATAATGTAGATCTCTTAGTGAAATTACTAAAAATTTAAAAATTGTAGTTTTAATTTAATCATGTATTCTCATGCTGTGACAACTTGTCTTTACCTTGCTTTTTCATTTTGTTCAAAAGTATTTGGGAGGGGGTAATCATTAAGGTTCTTTCTCCATTTGTAAGTCTTCATTTGATAAATGGGGCTGGCTGGTTTGGACAAAGTAGGTAGGAACTAGACTGCAAATCAAAGTAAAAAATCTCAAAAAAAAGGTCTCTGGATACTGAGCATGCTCAGGAACTCACTGAGAAATGAGCTGTTCAGGCTCCTTTTAGATGACGAACAGCTAAATGAACTCTGGGCAGTGGGGCAGATGGGGATGGAGGTGGTTTGTGGGAGATGACTCTCCCTCAGGTCTGTTATTCTGGGTAATACAGAAGCCTTGCAAGTGTGACAAGCGTGGGACGGTGGCAGCTGACTGCTGGTGGCAAATGTGCTTTCAAGTTATCACTCACCTACGGGATGTAGGAGACTGTGAAGTGTGGGCGATGCAGTGGTGCTGTGCTCCCTGTATGGGAGGTGCAGGTGCTGTAACAGCTGAGTGGGAGTGGGCCCAGAGCGGCGAGCCGCATGCTCTGTGTGTGAGACCCACCTACTTATCCTTCCAGAAATGTTTTTTGTCATGCAGTGGAAACTGTAAAATTAAATTTGTAAAGTTTGAGAAAATACAATACCACCCCCCCAACAGGCAAGACAGTTAATGTCTTCAAACCAATAAACTGTTATGGCAATATTCTGATAAATTATTTTAAAACTTGTCCCCAGAAGAGAAAAATAACATTTCAAGTTTTACGCATTAGTTGACCACATCTGACCTCTGTCCTCTCTTCTGCTCAATCTAGCTCCCACTGCCGTCAGTAGGAATATCCGTTGTTCAAGGTACACCAGCATCCCAGTCCGTAATTGTGCCGGTACCCTATAGACACACCCAGAAGATGACTGGCAAGACCAGGATGCCTGTGGCCCGTGCCTGGGTCCAGCTCTGAGATGGCAGGGAAAGCCATGGGTCAGCGAGGAAAAGCAACATAAACCTCATCAGGGGCCTCTGCCCTGGGCTGGGAGTGGACACCTCTGTCCCTGCTTCACCCTCTGGGGCCTCCAGCGCTGTGGCTGTGGCCGTGGCCAGTGGTCCCGGTGCCGCAGCGGGCTCCCATCCCTGTCCCCGTCATGGCTCTGCTCGCTGTCTCTGGGTGTGGTGGGACAGGGCTGCTGGTGGAGGTCCTTGCCTTGCTGTGCCATAAGCTCAAGCCTTCCTCAGCCCTGAGCCAAGCACCGTATCAGAGCACAGGCAGTCAAATCCCTGGGATTGTGGGAAGAGGTTGYAGGGCTTGTTGGTGCAGTCAGGCATCTTGCAACCATTAAATGTAGTAAACAAAAATGAATGTTTTAATAACTCCTGTTCACTGCCTGTTAGTGTCCCGTTCTTCCAGGGCTGACATTTCCTTTATAAAAGGGCTTGTTAGTGCCAGCTCTTGTAGAGTGTTGTTTTGACCTTTATTAGTTGTAAATTATATGCATTTTATAAAGTACAGCTTGAGTGTCCATAATTCCAATCAATTATCTTTTTATACCTTCATACTTCCAAACATTATTTAAACATGTATGATATTAAAAGCCTAGTACTTTTTTTTAATTAAAAAAATAGACACGGTAATTGTGTATTCAATGATTCTAGCTGATCATTCTCTCAATGCATTGGCATTTTTATTATTCATAGTTCTATTCTTTCACTGCTTACCTAGTTCTTAAAAACATTTATGACCCCATTGTAGTCAGCTACTTTGCTTTTCCCTGTGCAATTGAGACTCAAGTGGTATACTTCAGATGAAGAGAAAACTAGGAACATCATTTACAATGTTAGTTTAGATAAAGGTAAGCAGAAGATAGACAAAGCACTAGTTTATTAAAACCCATGATGTATTTCCCTTATAAGCCAGTTCGTGTCTTTGGAGGTCAATGTGACAACCTTTTMGTGTCATCAATACGATCAGACACCGAAGTCATGTTTGAATGGTAGTTGTGAGAGCCACTGTCCATGCCCTTGGAGCAATCTGTAACACCAGCTCTGTAGTTTCTGGGGAATGAACGTGCAGTGACTGCCACTAGGATTGTTTACTGCAATACACTTGCTGCCTTAGCAGCCTATGCTTGCTGAGAGGAGAGAATGCATCTGGTGGAACACATTAATCACATAAACATCAACACTGTTGATACAAAGCACAAAACAGAAACAGACTCAAAAAAATTGATTCCCCCCGCCTTTCCTTTGCTTCTTTCTTGTATTTGTACAGCTGATTGTCGATCCTCATTCCACCACTGAAGTACCCGTGCAATTCTGTCCGTCTGCCCTTGGAAGAGGCAATCACAAGGCATCAATAACTTTCAAATGTTCACAGGTATGATACTATGTTTGCTGCCCACAACACTTGGAATTCAGATTAGATAATATTTTTAATAGACATGTAAGGGTTTCAGTCTGTAGGTCAAGTTGAAATTTAATGGCCGGATGCATAATGAAAGAGCAAATGCAAAGATGTTCAAAAGTTATAATTTATTTTAATCTTAGTTTTACACAGAAATTATTCTATTTACAGCATTGAAATGTGGCGTAATGGCCTAGGAGCTAGAATAAGTAATGAATAATTTTAGCTTTCTTGGTAATTAGTTCTGCTGTTTTTAACACCAGAAGACTGGCACTTCTTAGCGTTGTCACCTCTGAAATTAAATTTCTTGATGTTTTTCCCAACTCCAAACAAAATTAAATTGTTTCATTTTTTATCTGATCTGAATTTTGGAAGGTCACACACTTGAAAAAGTGAATTCTTCCTTTCAGTTTGTTTGAAAGTGGTTTTTACTTTGAGCATCTTAGAATTGTTGACATTTTTTTCTCTGTGAATTTTCCTAATTTTAAATGAGAAACAAGTAAATAAAGAAACATGAGTCATCAGCATGACCTACTAGCTTATTAAAAATTACAACTGGAAACAAAAAGAAAAACTGATAATATGATGTAAATGATAATATTTCATCACATGAGCTGTGGGTGAATGAAGCATTTGCTTTCTGTGCAATTTCCTCTCTGTATTCTTTTTGGACTTTCAGATATCCTAATAGACTGCTGACCTGTGAATTACTCCAGTTAAGTGCTACCAGGAGTTTTCAGTAGTGTTTTAAGTAATACTACAAAAGCAAATATTCTTTTATATGAAAAAAACAAATAGTGAAGGAAGTGATGTGGCATTTTTTTTCCTGATAAAGTATGTTGAACAGACAGGTTATTTGCAGGTGGTGTTAGCACAGCTTTTACTTTCAGGATTTCTCTTAAATATTTATTAAGGATAAAAACAAGGAGACAGCAATTGTCATATGAATAGTAAATATCCAAGGCCAGTTCAAGAGAACAGAATGCCCTTATCTTGTCTGGATCCTAATGATACACAGAAATCTTATCTATATTTTAAAAAAGAAAAAGAAATTCTTCACCAAATACAGAAGCAATAAAACAATACAACAATTCATTTAAACCTTTCAGGAGCAAATTGAGCCCTGCCACCTGAATCTTGTCATCCAGTGCATCTCCTTTCAAGTAATGGCAAATCTCCAAGTTGTTATCTGCAGTGAACTTTAGTCACTATCTCATCCTTCTAGCTGCTTTGTCCAGACCCCTTTAACCGTTTCAGTATATTGGTATAACCTTTGTAACTTCTTAGTGCTCTTTTTATGCCTGAATCTTTTGAATTTTGTAAATTTTCATTCATTTTCACTGCTACAGTCCTTACTAAATTAATCCCAGACTATTTTAGTTTGCTAATTTTTATACTGATAGCTGACAGTGAATATTTGCACAGATATAACTGCCCTTTTTAAAGAAGACTTGAAGAATGTTTCTCATCAGTGGTGGATGCCTCAAACAACTTTTAATGTACCCCCCCACCCTGACATTGATTTCCCTCCCTTGATTTCTCTGATTAAATATAGCTGAATGGACACATAAGCCATCTGATAGCTGAAGAGCTGACTAATCTAAAATCAGTTAATGACAGTACTTATAGGATAAGCCTTAACTATTTCTGATTGTGCTTCTTTGCTGAACTGAGAGAAACCGCTCTGTGCTATTACCTGCTTCATTTGTTTCTGGTTTGAAGCTGTATGAAGAGCTCTTCACAAAGTGAATCTGAGTTTAGCTCTAATCGTTGTGAAAATCTGAAATTTAAGTTTGTTGGGACAGCACAACTGAAGGGTCAGCTTGAACATAACCCACACCCAGAGTTCTAACATATCTGTATTATCCTATTCTTTTACCACATTGCTAGCATCCAGGTGCAATGTAGAGCATCTAACAGTAGTAAGTAATATTAGAGAGAAACTGAGTCCAATATTAGATCCCATCTTGTATTATTTGCCTGAGGATTCTGGTTTTTTTAATCTTTTTTCCTCTTGATTTCTTGCACTGAGCATACATGATCTTGAGCTCCATCACAAAGTGGGTCAGTGAGGAACAGTAACTGCAGGTCAGGCAAGGCAGGCCTGTCCTATAATCTGTATAATTTTTGGTTGTCTTGTTTTATTTTCCAGACTGATGGCTAATTTTGTTTGGGTCCTTCTTTAGCTGCTCTGTTGGACAAAGTTTAAGTGTGTTGTTTTAAAGGTGCTCAGCACTTGAAGCAATGGGGTTCAAAATGGCTCTGCTTGTTAACCACAAAAAATCAGTGGAAGCTACAGTCTTTAATGTTTGTAGACCATGAGCCTGAGCTTTCAGCAGTAAAGCTCAAACTTGAGCTTTACAACTCACCTGCACAAAATATGAACATGTGCACTCTTCCCACCCCTGCACTGTACCTCAATGTAAAATTACTTGCTATGAACAAGGTGGTTCACACAAATTTACAGTGGGCCTGGAAAGCATTGTTAGACTCATATTGCCTCATAACTTCTGTATTAAGAGTTTTGCAAAAAAAAATTTTTTTGTTACTGTGTTTGTAAGCAAGCACAAAGTATCAATAACAAGCCAGCGTAGACCACTAATAGCTTGACACATCCAGCTTTCTGAAAACATGGTCTTCTGGCATGCTCATGCCTGTGTTCCAGTCCTTCAAAATAAGCCTGCGAAGTGTGCTCAGCCTTTTGATTACATTTAACTTCTTGAGGCTGATCTGGTAAGGATGAACATGAGTCAGGAACACGAATGCTATGGCATGCTGGCTTGGCAACTGTTGGGCAGTTTCTTGTTGACTATGAACAGCAAAGGGGCTTCACCAAAGAGTTAGCCCTGTGTTACTTCAAAATCTGTATAGCAGCAGTATTCRCTTTCCTGTCAGAATCTGCATAGTGAGCGGTGCTAGCTTCCTGCTCACGAATCTGTAACCATAAACAGCCTATAGGTCATGTTTAAGTCAACAATAACAAAATAAAAGGTCATTTTAAAGGGAGGTAGCTTTTAATTCTTGTTAGTCTGAGTAATGCAGAAGTCCCCGCAAACCAGGTGATACAAATCACTGCCTAATTCCTAAACAAAACATAGGGTCTATTTTTATATTCTGATTTTTAGTATTGGGTAGTCTCTACATCAGTATATAAACAGTTGTTCCTCCTTTTTTTTTTTTTTTTTAATTAAAATTCTGTAGCTTTGTATGACTTTTACCAAAAAATTTCCTTCAGTAAGATTAAAATGTCTTTTTTCTTGTTGGATTGAATGTTTCTCTATAAAACGATAATAAAGGTGTGCAGTTTTGCTGTCCAAAGCTATTTTCTGAAGACATACGATGTGCCATTTTATTTATCCCTGTTTATGCTGAGAAGTCTCAATATATTAGTCACTTTTTACTGTAAGTATTTCCAGATTTGTTGTTAGATTTTTGAACTCTGTCTATTACAGATTTTCCTTAATTTTTTCAGACAGGCTATGCAGAAGTAAATGCAATATTTCAGATAATGAAAATAGTATTTTGATTTTTTTTATTATTTTCTATTCTCTTTGTGATGCATACCTTTTTGAGTGATAATGAACAAAACAGATCAAAGGGTCACTTTGAGCAGTTTGTAATAAGCCTCAGATTTTAGTCTGTGTTGTTATTATTTAAAGGCAGCAACACAAATGTACAAATTAAACATTTTGCTTAAAATAATGATAGTAACTTTATATTTACCATTCATTTTTGCTGCTCATTCACCTTTAAAGTTTCCATAATGAATGGCATTATTAACATCACTCTTTATAACCTTAAAAGAGTAAATGTGGGGCAGGCAACTCTTTACTGTCATGCTGAAAAAAATGATGAAAATTAACACATCAATTTAATTATATTTTCCTTTTTTTCTGCTCTGTGGTGATGCTCTTTATCTACTAGTTCTTTCCAATATTCTCGATTCTTCTGTATATAGTGGTCAATGTTCTTTATTATCTTTGGAGTAACAATTTTAGCTTTTTGTGTGATTCTACTGCTGTCGCATCAGAGAATTCTTTTCCTTCTTCCTTTGTCTTCTGAAGAGAACTTCTCACATCATCTGCTTTCAGGTTCTAATATACGTCCTTTGAATTGCCTTCTTGCAACCACCTACATCTTTCCATTCACTACACTGGAAGGTCTGAGTAGCTACATGGAAGTTAAATACTCCATGCTCAGAGTAGCACAGAAGTTAAATGCAAAGAGGAGATGTAAACATCTCCCAGACTGGAACTATTGATTTCCAGATAGCAATACTTAGAGTAACATAACAGCTTGAGGGAAAAAGAAAGAAAGCGTTAAACAGCAGTTCACTTACAATAGAAAAGAGACATAGAACACTAGAAGAAAGAAGTAGGCAAAATGCCTTAAAGTGTACAGATCTGACTCTTCAAATAATAAATAATGACACATGTTTCATCTACAGCTTAAAGAGTGGATATTTTACCTTTCGGGGATTGGTCTTCCTCCTCAGCTGATGGAACCAACCAGCATAAGCGCATGCATTGGCCAGCGTTCTTCTGTCATCATATCCTTCAAAAATCCAACTCCTGAAAATGTGGTGGTAGATGTCATGCTGACAGGTACAGGGGTTTTGATTTTTTTGCGGTGGGGGAGGAACTTAAGCTCCTTAGGTTGCATTAGAAGTGTGAGTGGGATGTGATTACATTTGCCTCATTCCATTTCCTGGCAACAGAGATATTGTGTATCATTCACGTCCACCCTGAAAAGCTCCGTAGACTGTGCTGTGGGAGCTAAGAAATAACACAACCCTTTAACAACTGTTCAGAGTAGACCTCTTAGGTCATACAGCCTCATGTATACATGTAGCTGGTTGTTGGCTGTGGACTGCACTGTAGCATTTAGGCAATAGGAGACTCCTGGGGTGTGTTTTGGGAGCTGTATGTCTAAGCCAAATAGCTAATGTTTTGGTTTGGTTTTGTCCCTCACTTATTTTCCAAAATATTTTATATTATTTTGTCAGATTCTAGATAGCTAAAGGAGTTAGTAAGGGCAAAACATTTGAGTTTTTTTTCTGATTGATCTTCCAAGCAAGTGTGTTTCAGCAATATTTTCAAACATTTCAAACATGAATTATCAAAGATTGCCAAGTCACTGTCCATACTGAGATTTCACAAATGCTGTAGAACGCAAGTTAGAAGTCCCAGATTCTCCTTGTTGACTGAAGTTTACTCAGTGAAAGAGTAAATTTCACTCTGAGTGAAGCAGAGAGCTTTACAAGGTTCTCTGAATCTCCACCTAGTCCAACATACCATGTAGCATCAGAAAACAGGTTCCAAAGCATTTCCTGGCATCTATGTACAACAAAAATTGAAGATAAACCTTCCAGTGGCCCCTGACACAGACCCCATGGATGGGGAAACATACAGAATAGCAAAATCAAACCTGTGCAAAGGTTAAGCCAGGTTTACACACTCATGCTATGATTTGGGTTTTGTGGCACATAGAATAAGTGAAGAAATGTGACTTTTAAAACATGTAGATTCATGTTTATTTGTTGCATTGAACTCATGCTTTTTAATTACACCTTCTGAGATATGAAATAGAAATACAGAAGTACAGCTTTGGCTGCATATACAGTTAATATTTTGGAGATTCTTTTACCTAAATGGTGCCTGGTCAAGAGCATTTTGGTCTCGTGACTGAGTGCTCCATACTTTTGCTGACTAAGTTTTCTTGGCAGAGTTTAGTGCAGTTTCCCATGTTTAACTGCTAAAATATTTTCATTCACGCTGTCACAAAATAAGAGTTCCATTTGTAAATGATCAGACCACTTCTGAGTTTCTGTTGATGTTCTCTTCTGGACAACAGTGAAAGAAGCAACAGCATGCAGTGGATCCACTGTTTACAGGCTAAGTAAATCCTGGCCAGGATCTCAGGGACAGTGCCAGAGTTTACCTGCTGAGCAGGGGACCTGGCAGAGAGGGGAACAGAGTCGTGTCCAGCTTCCTACTCATCTGGCATCTAGGCACCCTTAAGTGACAAGGAGCATTGCAGACTGGGTCTGCCCACAGTAACAGGGCAGTTGATGCAGCAGTTGGCATTCAGTGCACATACAGAAGGCTCAAAAATGCTGCTCATAGGAGAAAAGGATGCGTAAATGTTGACAACGCACCACAGGAGCCGCTCTCAGGCCCTGGATGGTGCAATCATTACTTCTGTAATCCAAATGGAAGTCCTGAGGGTGGATGCTGCAACCCTGGTCTGAGGCAGTCGGGAGTTCTCGAGGTTTCTCCCTGGCACTGCGCTATGAATGGCAATGACCTCCCCAGTTAGATGTGTAGACTGGTAGACTTCCTGCAGTGCCAGATGCAGGAGCTTTATTGCATCACAGTTAATGAACAAGAGATTGACAGGATCTTTGCAGAGATTCTGCAGAAACGAGCCAAACTCTTCAAGGCTGAGAAGTTTGGTGTGACCAAAAGAAGACAGAAGCATCAAGAAGACACAGAGTCCCAGCAATGGGGAAATCTCCATTTCCATCTGCAGCTGTTCCTCTAAAGAGTAGGTTCAGAGCTCTGGAAGAGAGGAAGGGAAAAAAAAGTTCCACTGAGGGGGAAGAGTCTGGGCTGAGCATCTCGGGCCTTCAGATTAGAACCAGCACTATTAAACAGGAAGCAATGAGTGCTAGTGGTTGAAGTTTTCTTCCTCCATGGGACAAAGGCTGCCAATTTCCATAACAACATATCATCCCAGGAAGTTTGCTGCTTTCCTGGAGCTCAAATCTGAGATGCTGCAGAAAAGATTTCCAAGGCTTATCTGACCTTGCAGTTACTATACCTTGCTGTTCATTCATATAGCGAATACATGGATCTATACTCCCTGTACAGCCAAGGAAACATTGAACAGATTGAAGGAGACTAGAAGGTTCTGTGGGCATTTTTTCCTCAAATATTTGTGCATACATTTGCACAGAGCTTGGGCAGCAAACAGGAAAACCAGGAAGAACAACAATTCCAGGCCAGTTGCAAGGCTGCAATGTGATCACAGTCATGAAGACAGTCAGTGACAGTGTGCACAATTGGAGCATGGTTGTGGATGGGTGCAGAAAGGATAGAGAAGACAAATTTGGTCACTTGTATAGCTTAGGCTACCGTGACAATAAGATGATTCAGCTTATTCAAGTCTCTGTACACTAAAGTACAGAAAGGTACTCAGAGCTGGATGAGTTTTGCAGAAAATCTATTAACAGCTCAGGTGTGAATCATCTGATTACTTAGGAAGACTGAGAATTTCAGCAGAAGACCCACTTAGTGATGCAGGGACCTTCTCAGTGAACTAACATACAAAAAGGAAGCATACGCTGCTGTGGATCTGGTGCAACATACATGGACTAAAGAAACACATCTTACATGTGGCACTAAGAATTTATTAACAGTCTAATCAAAGTCTTAGGTCTAATCACAATACAAATGATGAGATATTATCAGTCCAACTACAATGACACTAGCTGTCAGGGAGCAGCAAGAACAGGCTGCTCCACAAAATGAAGTGAGACAGAAGCCAAAGGTGACAGCGAGAGTGGCAGAGGCCTTTCAAACAAGGGTTGCAATCCCACAGTATCCAAACAAGAAGAACATAGCAGGTCTGGTGGCAGTAACCAATTTCAGGCAATAGTCTAATGACTGACAGCCAAGTCCACAGTGAGAAGGTGAGTCTGTGATCAAGCCAGGAAATCAAGTAGGCTAGGCTTGGCAAGGTGTATGGCCAGAGACAGCATACCTAGGACATAGCTTGGGCAAGGACCAACAGCAGGAGCCTGAGTTTAAATGCAACTCAAGCCAGTGGGTGGAGGCCCAGATGCTACTCACTCACAACTTAGCTGTTTTTACAGAAGTCTGATACCAGGTTGTACAGCTGCACTGTATCAGAGCAGATCTTGAACACAGGCAACTACAGCCTTGTGTGTGGAGAAGAGGTTACATAGAATATCAGAGAAGGATGGTTATTGGCTGGACAGATAAATTAACATATGTCGCTGAACTCAGGGCCCTGACCGCTAATACTTTTATTCCAAATTATCCAATGAATACTAATTGCTGCTAACTGATATACACAAATCTTCTAATATCTACCTTCTATTTCTTCACAGTAAATTATCAGAGAGAGTCATCAACATCCTAGGTTCCTCACTGGGAAGGAAATGTTGATAAAATGCCAGTTTCTTCCTTCTCAGTCTTGGATCTGCTTGGTGTTATTTTTATATGTTTCCAAAAGGGTCTGTTGCTACACTTGGGGTTTAGTTCCACAATGACCCCTTTGTTTTGTTAGGTCTTTACCATATATTGTATGATTTCTTTAGGGTAATGCCACAAAATTATACATCACTAAGTTGAAGCTGAAAAACAAATAAGGCTACAGTTGGCACTTTGGCTATGTGCAGTTACAGCTAAAATAGCTCAAGTCCAAACAAGGCGTGAAAAGTCCCTGATGCTTTGCACTGTTGACTTAATAAAAAGCCCCATGGCCTGTTACTAGCAGTGGCAATAACATATTCCCTGTACTACACCTAGATGAAGTGGAAGGAAGAAAAGGTAACAAAAGGCAAATATAAAAGTACCATGAGCATATTTAGCAAAAAATCAGGAAGGCCAAAGCCCATCAGGTGTGAAGACTAATAGGGAAAGTATAGGCTCACAAGAAGGGATTCTAAAGGTATGCTAGTTGCATGAGGAAGCTTAGGGAAAATGCAGATAGGTCCATTGATGGATGGAGGGGAATCAACTAGTTACAGACAATGCAGAAAAGGCTGAAATGCTCAATGCTTTTTTTTGCCTTAGTCTTTGCAAGCAAAGCTTGCTCCCAAAGCAGCATGTACTGACTTGGTTTGAAAGGGAGATGGGCAGCTCATAGAGGAGCAACAAGGCTGTGGACTTCTTACAGCAGCTGGTTGCATTCAGATCCACAAGTCCAGATGAAAGTCACAGAATGGTCAAAGAGTTGCCCAGCATGATTGTGAGGCTGTGGTTCTCTGTGAAAATTCGTGCTGATCAGGAGATGTTTCTGTTGACTGGGAAAAGGCTATGTTATCTCCTTCTTTTAAAAATGATAGAAGGAAGACTGAGGGAGTGGTAGGTTGATCAGCCTCACCTCAGCCACTGGTAGGATTATTGGACACATCCTTTTGCAGTCTGTGTAGCCCATGAATTGCACATCCTCTTGCAGTCCATTTCCAAGCACATGAAGGTCAAGAAGACAATCAGGAGTAATCAAATGGATTTGTTAAGTGCAAATCATTATTGACTAATGTGATTACCTTCTATATAGAAATGAGTGATTATGCAAATGAGGGGGGAGCAGTGGATGTAATATACCATGATTTAGTAAGACTTTTGTCACTGTTTCCTGTAGCATTCTCGTTTGGAAGCTAAGGAAGTCTAGGCTTGATGAACAGACTGCTGAGTGGGTTGAAAACTTGGCTGAACTATTGGTCTCAAATGATAGTCATCAACACCTTGACAGTCAACTGCTGGCTAGTAATGAGTGTAGTAGCCCAGGGGACAGCACTGGGGCCCATGTTATTCAAGACCTTTATTAATGACATGGATGATGACAGAGTGTGCAATGTAAATTAGGGAAAGCCGCTGACATGATGAATGATAGAGCTTCAGTCCAGAGGTACCTTGATAAATTGTTGGTATATGTCTTTTTTGAATTGCTCTTGTTCATCAACTCATCATCCCTGAAACAGCTGAACATACAGTAGACTTTTACATTGATAGTAATGCAATTCTCCTCCTAAAATGTTAAACCTTTGTATTTTCCCCTCTCATTCCATCTACCCTTTGTGCTTATCTTAGCTCAGACACTTATAGAAGCACTGTGAATTACTAGCTGTGCAACCCACCCTATTTGACCAGGAGATAACTGATTATATAATCTCTTGAAGTGTAGGTGTGTATTACATGTGTGGTATGAAGGTTCTCCTTGCACCTCATGGAGTGCAGCATGCTTTATTCTAGTGTAAAGTGCAAGCTGGTATTCTGATCTGTACAAAAACAAGAGCAATTATGAGAAGCAAACTGCTTGGCTTGTTGAGCATAAACCTAGTGGCAGATAGCACAGTTTAGTACTCTAATACTACTAAGTACTATTTGTAAAAAAGCTAATCTAATGTGCTATTCAAAAAATAATGGAAAAGAACAATCAAACTTATCCACAATGCAATTTCATCAGAAATTATTTACAGAGCTTAAATATTGGTACTAAAACCTAGTGAATTGTGATGTTCTGAGAAATATTAGCAGAACCTGCATTGTTTAAGTGTCTTAGTGAAAACATAGTCAACTTTCTAACTATAGAGCATTAACTTGTCCCAAGGAGATTTTCAGTGCAGAGGCAGCTGGCTTAGACAGTGAAAGACTGATGTTGGGTTTTATGCATTAGAAGTTTTCAGTCTTCATTTCTTTACAGATCAGTACACCTGACATGATGATGATCTAATGTTTCTGTGATCTGTGGAATTATGAAAAGTTTTCTTTGAAAAAATAAATTTTGTACTGTGATCTTTATGAAAGTAAAACCATACTTGTCCTTCAAAAGCTGTCTTGAATTTGTTAATCAGCTTAATATATAATGTTAATTTTCTAATTCAGTTGCTGCTGGTGACCTGTAAATAATGTTTGCTTGTTTTTAATCATAATAAGATAATTGAGTTATGCATTCAAGCTGTCTTTAGACGTGGTTGCGCCTGCTATGATTTGCTCTCTGTAGGAATATTTACTGTAATTCCTATTTCCTTCTTTCCAGAGGAAGAGAAATCTAGTCTTATAAGCAAAGTCATGGACTCACAAGTTCAGCTTAGTATTTCTGGCCCTTACATATCCTGGGAAATAATTTCCATAATGGCCTATATATTTAGTTGAAATTTAATGTTCTCAAGACATAGTTTACCTGGAAAGGAAGCAAATGGTATTTTAATATACTAACTTCGATATTGTATATATCTTAGCAATGCAGATATGTTAGCCCAGTGTACAGTAAAAACTAATTAACTTGGTTTTTTTCAACATTAAGAATGAATTTGCCATCCCAGAAGGCTAATCAGTCTGATGAGAAAGTTATCCTAGTATGAATACATTACTTCTAGTACACTTTCTTTCCTACCAAGAACTGAACTTTGGTAGTTCTGAACTTGCTTTTCCACAAATTTTCCTTCCCCCCCCCCCCCCCCCCGTTTATTTTGCTTGTATCAGTTTGTTAATGAAAAGTCCAAAACTGAACATTATTTCAAGACCATTTACAGTCCTAAGTTATGGAGAAGACCAGATCTCTTACCCATGTTGTAATGATCTACACTTTATTTTAATGTGTTTTGACCCTACGTTTTATGTGTTTAGCCTACTTTTGTCCTAGGATCTCTCGTAGCAGTGCAAGAACACGCTTGGGAAAGTACAAGCTAATTAGGAATGACAGTAATATTACTTCAGACATAACAATAGTAACCTTCCATCTGAATAAGTTAAACACAAATATTTTAGGCTGAAATAGAAAGCAGTCTTAATTTATTCCTTAAAGAGTCATTCTTAAAACCTGTTTTTTCCTGAAAAATGTTAATCCAAAGAGTAGAAATGACCCTGTTAGCAGGTAACTTAAATTCACAGAAGTTTTTGAATCCACCTCTGAGAACAGTACTTAAAACTGTAGGTTTAGTAATATAAAACCCAAGCTACTACCATTTTGAAACGTCTAAGCTGGTATTTTGCATTAAAGCAAGTTACTGGAATGCCTTCCTTTATTTACTCTTTCGCTGGACTCATCACGTTCATTGCTCATACGTTCATGGTATTATTGGAGGCAAGAGAGAGGGCAGAATGGGGAAATGGACAGAAGTACCAAGTCAGAAGGCAGAATGAAATGTTTGATTGATCTTGATCTTTACAAATTGTGTTTCAGACCATGTGCTGCTTCTTAAGAGAATTAAAAGTGCCAACAATGAAAATAGGGCATCTCAATTAAAGTGTACAAGGAATAAACATCAACATTTATAGATTTACTTAATGCTTTGAAGAAGATTACAGAAGTTATCTCTRTCTTGTGTTCAACTAACATTCCATAGGCAGTTTCTGCCCTAGATAGATGTGAAATTATGTTTAGAATTAGGAATTAAAATAGAAATTAATTGCGACTTGTCATAACTGGACCATTTCTGAAGCTGTCATTTGCATTTCTGAAGCTTTGTCAAATCCAAGAGCATTTTTCCTCAGAAATGTTTCTTTCTGTGAATTTTAACTGACATTGTAGCACAAACAGTCCTTTATTTTGGATAATTATAGAGCAAGTAAAACTACCCACCATCTGATAATTTGTGATGAAGGGATGAATCTTGGACCTCCTAAAACTTGGTGTTTTCTTACTGAATTTAATAGCAATAAGTTTTCTTCCTAGGATTTAGATACATATCTGTGGCTTAAATCTGCAGCTTTTATTCACATAAGGATTCATAGCTACATTAAGAATATTCATGGGAGAAATGTTTATCTGACAGCAGGTAATTTTCCCCAATATGAGCCAATGATCAGAGCTACAGGGTATGCAAACTCTTGTTACAGATGGTTTAGCAACCATTTGTACTACTTCAGCTGTTTCAAGTTGAATGTTACTGCTTTTCTGTAAATACCACTATATAATATTTCTACCAAGACTGTATGGAAGCAACTAAACTGATATAAATAATTGATACTACTGAAATCTCCAGCGTAAACCAGACTCCACCGAGTTCACCTGTATAAGAATTGTCCCTAAGTATTAGTGGTTCGTTAATACCTATAATGCTTTATTTTGGTTGACGTGGATAATTTAATTTCATGTTTTCAATGGGCCAAATGTATTTTGAAGTTTCAGGAAAAAAGTGCAGCTGTTTTTTAGAAGATATTGACTTCAAAGTTTGAAGGGCCATGATCAAATAAAAGATTAAAGCTACAGTGGTAATTAGGAATTGGATAAGGGAGGTAAATTGGTTCCTCTCTGGAATCCAGTGTTATCTGCGTTATCAAAACTGATATCTGTGGCAGTGTATAAGATTGCTTTTGGTAAGGGTGTGTGCACAGTCATATTAAAATAGCTGTCTGATATTGTCGATTATTAAAACTTACCTTATTTCCAAGATAAGGTTGCATGCACAGTAGCTTGGCCATGTCTTTTTCCATACAAGGATTTCCATACTAGGATTGCCGCTTTTTAAATGTGCATTGCAAAATGTTTTCAAATCGCTTTCTCTGACTTTATTACGTGACTGAACTAAATACTCAAAGGCAAGTCTGCCACTAACAGTTATTTTTCTTTCAGGCAAAATACATTGGACATAAGTATTATTGCGTATATTTAAGTCAGTATTAGAATGAAGTAATACAAATGTGAAGAAATCTATTATTTTCAAATCAGTTTTGAATGTGGATAATCAGTTTAGAATAAAAGTGCTAACATCACATTGTGCTGATTTTGGCATGATTCAAACCGTGATGTTAGCTACCAATTAAAAAAATAATGTGCAATATATAAATGCACTTCTGAACTGATAAAAGCATTTTTGAAATATCATGAAGCATAACCTAGTGCTTTTCATTTTATACAGTGAAATTATTTTTCAGAGAAAAAAAAAGATTTCCAGAGATTAGTTAGCTAGTTCTGTGAAAATTACTTTTTAGCTGAATATGTAGATGGATATAAAGAAAAAATAAATAACAGATATTTTAAACTTTGGAAAACTCTTCTAGTAGGGGAAATTTACAGTATTCAGCTTGTTTGCATCATGGACAAAAAAACAGAAAAGAATTCCTTCAAAATAATTAACATTATAGGGAAAGTTTTCACAATAGCCTCGTTTCTGCCATTGCAGTATCTCAGGTCAAGAAAGATGGCAATATAGTTGCTTTATTGATATATTAAAAGAGGTGTGTAGGCTTTTCTTATGCACCCATCTTTTGATATTTGGAAAGGGCCCTTCAATTCTTTAAATATTTCCCTATAGATTGCAAATTTCATTTTAAACCTCTAAGCTGGTTTCCAAAACCTGAAACTTTGTTCTTGACGTGAAATAATTTTGAGGCTGTTTCTCTTCTCACAAGAAGCAAGAAGTTTGATTTTTCCGGGAGGGCTTTTCTTTGCCTTCCTGAACATCTTCGCTCATTGTTCTGTTCCTTAAAGCTATTTTAACTTTGTTCCATAACCCCAAATGACAGTCTTCCCCTGGCTGTTTGATGCATTCCTGTGTATCATATCTTCCTGTCAGCAGTTCATCATCCAGTGAAACTACCTTTTAATGTGACATATTATTCAGATATAGTCTATCTATTGGGCTCAGATTCTTGGAGTTAACTGCCAGGCGTATCTCCTACAAGGCATTTCCTGCAAGTGTCAATTCTTTTAGCAAGACACCTTTGGCTGCTTGAACAGCTCCAAAACCCATTTATAAAATTGGACTTCAAACCAGTTTTTCCTAATTCATTTTTCATTTATCCACAACATTGACAGTAGTCAGTGAAAAAAATCAAAATAATGTCTAAATCCTCTGTCTCTATGAAGTAATGTTAGTTGATTTGGTAACTTGTCATCAAGAAAGCAATTCTTGTCTGCTACTGTTGCAGTACTGCTGGTCCTGAACCCGTTTCTCTCAAGCTTTCTCTTAAATGTTTCATATCACCATGGGCTTTCTTGGCCATTTGATTTTTTTATCTAAAAACCAGTTTCTTTTGTAATCTCTAGATGTTATTTAACTGAAAACGTTTTAAACTTTGGGTTTTCTTGATCATGTGTTATTTTATTTTAATTCTATTTAAGAAAATCTCCATATTATATCTATACTTTTCTTCATCACAATGAGGAAAATACTGAGATAACCTTTAAGCAAAGGGGGAAAAAAAGGCCCATGCGCTCCCATTTGAGAATGTATTTTTTAAAACCTCTGTCTATGAAGCTGTTTTATTAGGGAAATTGTTCAATCAATTTTGACTTCTAAATGAGTTTCCCTGAATGTTTTTTTAATTTTTTTTTTTAGATCAGGAGCAGTCCAGTTGTCATCTCAGTGCATCTGTCCTATCCATGTCCACCAGTAAGGAATCCGTTTTCCATCTTCTGCTTAAACAACCACGAGGTATGTGATTTCTTGAGTTCTACTTTGAATTTTTTACAAGGTGTGATCTTTTATGGTCCCTGAAATCTAGAGTGTGTATAAAATTGTGTGTTTTGATGAGTGCAACTCATCAGTGGATGTGTTGAATCTGGCTCCTTGTGGAAACAAGAATTAGCCCCATGTCAATGAAGTTTGTTTGTTTTACTTAAAATAAACAAGTAAGTAAGTAATAATCAGAGATGTATCCAGTAAAGTTCCTCTGAAGTGTGTATTGTTCATTTTTTGACAGTTATTTTTTCCTCACCCCTGCAATGATTTCCTTGGACTTCTGAAATATGATTTCTTTTATAAATAATGTCTTACCATCAAAGCACAAATGTCATGTGTGATGTCAAAGTGATGATTATGTGTAAAAGAAACAAGAGGGATGCAATCTGACCTCATAATAGGTGCTACAATTATGATTTTAAAAGGGTGAATCAGCCCATRTAGTAATGCAGTCTCGATGTATTCCTAGGAAAGGCTTTGAATTAAGAGATTAAATCCAAATAAATATAGTTGTATTTTAGGACTGTCAAGATGAGCAACACCACTATAAAAATGTTTATGAAATACTAGGTAGAAAAGCATCAATTGTTAAAATTCTTAATTAAATTTAAATTGAAGGCTTCTTAGAAGTTTTTTTTTTTAAATGAGAAATTGTATGTTTTTGTAATAAATGCAAATGAATACACTTGAAAAGTAATCTTTTAAATATATTTAAACTATTATCAATACTTATTTTATCAATTTATCCTGCAAGAAGTCAGTTTCCTAAAACCTGAAGTACCAGAAAGGAAAAACATGTAATTGCTAAGAAATTTATTTTTAAAATAAAATTTGCCTAGTTTGAAGGATCAGTTAAGGAGAAAAGGAACAGGTAAGAAATTCCAAAAATGAATGAGTTAAGCATTTATAAGTACTTTTACTTTTTACTGAATTAACAGAAAACAAAATAGGAAATAGACTTCACAATTATTTGGTTCTAGATATGCTTATCTTTCTCTTCAGACTTGCCAGTCCTTTCAACTGTTTTTTTTTTTCCTAAGATAGTTTTTCTGTTGTAAATTACTATTTTCTCTGTTTTCCTATGTTGTTCCTGATTGATAATTTCAAATGTGACAATAAAATCTAGAAACTATAAACCTGAACTATCTGGAAAGAATTAAACTATTTGGTTTTATTTTTTGAATTAAATTTTAGATGACATTGCTGGTCACATCTGATCTGGGATAGGATAGGAAAGGAGTGAATTGCCTTTAGTGTTGTAATTTTACCAAAATTTATTTATGACTTGTATATGATAGCAATTGATTTATTCAATTTATCTAGTGTTATGGTAAAGCTTGGATTACCACAGAACTAGTGTATTTTAGTCATTACAGGTTATTCATTGCTGAAGTATAGGAGGTAGGTAGATTTCTGTATTTACACAGAATATTTAAATATTTTTGCTAATAATTATTTCTATAGATACTTCTCAGATATGCTTTCTAATTTAAAAACACACAGATAAATTATTCATATCTTAAATTATTTACCAAAGAAAATAATTTTCCTTGCTAGTATCCGACACAAATGTATGTGTGAGTGTCCGTTTCATGTTAATATAGATACCAGAATAAACCATACCATTTTCCTTGAAGAAATGGTATCTATCTCAAAGTAAAGACCTAAGTTAGAAAAATGAAATGAGGGTGACTTGTTTTCAATTTCATTCAAAAATTCACCATATACTGTGATTTTCCGGAAGATATACTTGCCACACCTTTATTTTGTAAAGGATGCTGCAGACCTCGCTGTTCCCAGCAAGGAACTGTTTTTTTATTCTCTCCTTGAAGCTTATTATGCCTCAACAATATTTATGGGTGACATAGAAAGAAGGATTTAGAAGAAAAAGAAGATGTAAGAATTGATCTGGACATCATATCATTTTCTATATGTACATTTTACACAGGCGTATATAAAAGTTGTAACTGTTGTCATGAGATTATTTTTATTTTTTTCACAGAAGCAGTGAGGAACTGTCCAAAACAATCTAATTCATGTACATAGTAAAACTGACAGAGCAATCACTTGACAGAAATATTAGACCGGCAGAGCAATCTTTATAAATTGTACTTTCCACTACTTATTCTTTTATATCTTAAATATTTTCATGATGTAAATCTTTTGCTCTGAGGATTCTGCCACCTAATCTCCCATGTTGGGAGGCCATAAGAC
Source organism: Phoebastria nigripes (assembly GCA_035582835.1). Taxonomy (NCBI): domain Eukaryota; kingdom Metazoa; phylum Chordata; class Aves; order Procellariiformes; family Diomedeidae; genus Phoebastria; species Phoebastria nigripes. Next base: position 416,770 of record JAYKAV010002858.1, on the reverse strand, counting down.
CGGTGAATGCATTCTTTTTTTTGCACCTGGTCTCACTCACAAGTCAGGGACAGTGGAATCATGTTAAGAATCATTTTTATGCAAAGACTCTGTACTTCTTTTTCCCTACACTTAACAGTAGCTGAAGTGTGGATTAGGTGCAGGTGTTACTGCTTTACCACTATTCCCTATAATGAAGAAAGAATACTTTGAAAACATGTTGGAACCAAATATTCTTTTTAGTAGACTTGCTGGAATATGTCTGCTGGATCATTTTATGAGCAACATTTATGCTTGTGGAAAAACTGTGGTTGCTGCTAATTAATTACTTGTTTTTTCCTCACTAACTCAAAAAACTAAAGGGAGAAATTCAGAAATAGTGAGAGAGGCTAAGAATCTTGGAATCATTGTTTCATCATACTTTTACAAAAAAGCCCAAATACTAGCCATGCTGTGAAATTGTTACTCATGGCAGACTATCCTTTTTTCCTGCCTTGGCTTCACAGTAGCAACATAAGTCTTCTGGACTGCCTGGTACAGTTTCCCAGTAACACAGACTGCATTACTTCACCCGGTCCTAATACTTAAGCTGTGATCTCATTTTGCATTCAAACTCCAGTCACTGCATTTTATGGCTTAGCTGATGTTCCAGGTGGTCAATAAGCCTGTCTGTTGTGAACGACTTGGTTTAGCATCAAATAAGAACAGTAAATGGGGCAGTTAGCTGAAGCCAGTTTTTTAGATATCTCTCTCCACATTTCAGCACAAGTTTTATACTTAGAAACTTCTATATTTTAAAGCTGTCATGTCACCTGTTCCGTGTTCATCTCTTTTCCCTTTTTACTGAGATCTCTATGATTAGCTATTTAATTTTGCCTTCTAACTTTGCTTTAGTGTAAAATACATGTATTTATTAACTCTCCCAAGCACTTAGGAAGGAAAGATAAACTATATTCGATAAATGCATACACTGTTAGGGAGACATTTTCCAAAAAGCTGCCTGCAGTGTTAAACCACTTTGATGGCAATCAAATTTGAGATATTAAAATTCTGTGTATGCACTTTGGAAGCATGTTACTATTATAGTTTCATATTTTATTCAACAATATTTGAGAAAGCATTTTAGCCATACTTTTTATGTCATGTGCAGTCCACTATGATTATGGATAGTTTGGCTTTTAAACTAATTTAACTTAAGAAATGGCATAAATTTTGTTCAGATCCTCAGGCCATTTCCCTAAAATGTTAGATTTCAAGACTTCATTCTTTTTCTATACTTACTTGCATCTGCTTTTTTCTTCAGTAATTCTGCATGCATAATCTGTTTTTTCTTGTGATAGCTTTCAAAGACTGAAAAATAATGAGACTAACATACTTGATTTTCCTGGTTGTCTTCCTACTTCCTAGGAAGACTCTGTCTCTGCCTCTTTTATAATGCTTTCGTTATCACAAAATGACTTGAAGAGCTAGAAAAAAAGACCTGTGAGAAATAGTTCTCCATTCTAGCAGACTATTTTGAAAAGATGTTGGAAAATGTTAAGCTCTCTTTCCTCTTCCATATTTTAACTGCATTCTGTGACCATGGTTTGGTCACTCACAACAAGCAGAAATAATTTTACACTTTATAACTTACATCAGAGGTTGTGTCAGGAAGTAGTCAATATTCGTATAATGGATTCTGTAGGAAAGGGACTTTCAAGCAATAAAAAGATTGAACAACCAAGTACATACACAATACTATCCTATATTTATCTTCATAAGCAGTTATTAATAATGAAATTAGCTGGAGAAGAAGGACGCACACACAGAGACCTCACTGCAAACCAAAATGAAATAAGTTAGGATAATTAGGAGATTCACTTCAAAAAAAGTGTTTTCCTCCTTTTCAGGGTTTTAGATTCAACATTTCCTTCTTTTTGGCACACATTTTCACAAGGAAACTGAAGAAATTAGAGTTCCATTGAAATGCTGGAGAATTCAGGTGCCAGATTTCMTTTGAACTTCCTTAGACTAAGTATTTTCCTGTTTTATCTATTCAAGTCTTCCTTCTTGCGATGAACTTTTGCTACTTTTCTTTAGTTTTGATATTCTTTCATTAATGTTATTGCCTTCCCTGAATTTTCACGTTTTGAAACTATCAAGTTTCACTTTTCTGAGCAAACTGTTCAACAGATGTACCATTCACATGAGTAGTTCATAAGCTGTGGTACGTTAATTACTTGTGCTACACAAGATTCATTCAGGAAGTATACAGCCTAGTCAAGTCAAAAGCTGCCTCTGTCAGTGAGAGTGACCTCTAATGCCCATGGTGCAGATGCTAGCATATGGAAAAACAAAGTTCATGATTCTTGATTTAGATTTTCTTGAACATCTTCTAGATAGTGTGAATAACTTCTAGTCTGGATTTATTTGTGAGGAAGATTTTAAACTTGAATGCTGAGAGACGACTTTCTTATTGTATAGTAGCCTCAATAAATAATACTGAAGTTGAGCACCTAATTTATGAAAACAATTTGAAAATTATGTAAAACTAGGTAGAGCAGTTTGAATTGAACCTGGGCTGCTCTGAAACTTAGGGTTGAGGTTGTTGGTTTGAGTTTTCTCTTCCCCAAAAGAGACCAAATAGCTCTACAACATGCTGTATCATGGGTACATTAACTGTTTTGAGACTGGATACCATTTATGCAGAAGGCTTTGCAGGTAAGTGTCAGACATCTCTTTGACTCTTCATGTCTAGGACCATGAGACTGGTAGGTTGGTTTCATCATAGATGGAGAAGGAATGAGGTCAGAAAGGAATGAAGGCAAGGAGTAGGCAGGCAGTCTTCTGAAGTCAACCGTCAGTGGCTCCCACTGGTACTGTTCCTCAAGCTGAGGGTACATTCARCTCACAGGACTGCAACTCATCTTTTCTTTCTATTCTACTGTCTCTCTTTCTTGGGAGAGGGCACAGTTTGGTAGATCAGGTTTTGCCTTTTATTGTCCCCATCTTTTATCCTGCTGCTTCTTCTGTTCCTGCTCCTGGGATGCTGTTAGGGATGGCTTCCTGGGAGGGGTCCAGGATTAACTCCCGGAACAAGTCAGTGCACAAAGGTGGGTTTAGCTCCAGTTCTTCTATGTTACTATGAATATAGGACTGTGGCTGGCTGATTGCAGACTGCATCTAGATGGAGAGTTACTTGTTGTTGGATACCTAGTAGAAAAATGTATGGGCCACGGGTCCTCAGCACCAGTCTGCCAGAGAAAGGCTTACTGACAGGCCATATCCCACTGTCGATTGGTGGATTGTCCCTGACTGGTGGAGGTCCCATGGAGTTGGTGGTCTGTCAACCAGGAGCCTCATGAGAATATTGTGATACCATCTTCACTGGAATTGTCCTTTGAGTGACAGACCTACCTGTCCTCCACCTTGGGGTTATGAGATTCCTTCCTCACTGGATCACTTTTGGGGTGGGCATCTTTTGCTGTGCACAAAGTGACTTTGCAAGCAGGATTTATGCAATTTTAGAATACACAGCTTTGTTTTATTGGCTAATACATACAGTAGATAACTAGGACTAACGTGCTGCTAGGCTAGGTATTAATATGGTCAGTATTCCCAGTGAGACACAGGATGTATCTTTGCTGCCCAGGTTGTCATCAGTCATTTAGGGATGGGTCAGCCTCTACTGCTTCTTGGAATGGGTTGATCCATGATGTTGCTGAGTTGGATTCTTTGCTTTCTTTTCATAGASCTTTTATATCTTTTCATTTGAGTAGTTTCTTACTGAGTCCTTGAGCTGCTACTACCATTCTGTCTATGTTTTTACCTTTCTTATCTTGCAAGGCTTACCACACCTTACCAATTTTCTCAGTAAAATCAATCCAAAATTGTGGTGCTGTGCTGCACCTAATTAGGCTTTGCATCATAGGCAGGTGAACTGCTACTCTGAAGATTACATATGCTTTTGAAGAAATTATTGTTTATGCTCACCACAAAATAGCAGCCTTCTTGAACACAGTGTATGCAAGACAGAATGACTTTCCTTGTTGGCCATCTTTGGACATCTTTGGCCTATCTGTATGACTGTTGCCTTGTTTAAACCAGCTAGGATTTTTCCTTGTTCTGTTATCTCTGAAGTGCCATCATGGCACTCGGAAGCTTGTACAGATGCAGATTTGCTTTGTGAAATTTCCAGCAGAAGGGAAGGCATGGGACCCCTTCCTACTCCAGGTACATGGCAGTTTCCTGATTGCTGAATCACCCTGGCTTACCTCTCTCAACCAGGTGAAACCATTATAAAAGAGTGGTGTTCTCATGTCATAGCTGACAGAGAAGCATGCTTTTTCAAAGAGGGTGTCAGTACTGAGACATGACATGGCAACATGAGTGATGCAGTCTAAGCCATATTTATCTCCAGAGAGACATGCTGACTAAGTCAATGCATTTCAGCTGGTGGCATTCTTGAGTGCAGGTTGTCTCTACTGTCAGCATGGGAAACCTTGGAGAGCTCTCTAAAGCCACAGCACATCTAAGACATTCCTCACATGGAGAAAATCAGTAATCAGTAAGGACATTTTTGTGTCACGTTTTAAGGCACTCCTGCAAACTGACCATGTGAATGAATAGTTGAGGAATCTGTGCTCAAAAATATTCTTACGGGAAAGCCTAGTTACAGGCAGTGGGAATTATAGTGTTAATGAGTGATACGCTCTTCAGCACTGAAACATGTGTGCTTGGTATATTGGTACATCAAAACACAAATATTGTAATATTCTAATACAATGAACAATAAAACTTAAAGATTTTTTCTTTGTACTTTTCTGGAATGTCTTCAGGCCATATTTTATATATATTTATAGGGCCTGTTATGTGCACTCTTTTTACCTTTGAGTTTTACTTTCTTTACCAATTATATGGTGTGGACATAACTTTATGTGGTTTTGCAAATCCAGGTAACTGTTTTAGTGAAATAACTTAAAGTTAATGAAGTGAAAGGCAGCACTGTAAGAATAAGCAGAAAATCACTGTTACTGTTCTTTTAAAAACAATCCCTTGAATTGAAGGAGTAAAACAGTACATTCCCTTGGCTATATAAGGAAATGATTTATCTATTTCAGCATGCTCTCCTGATGTCGCAAAAGGAGAGAGAGGGAAAAAGATATTCAGGATGCAAATAAAAGAAGGGAAGACATCAGAAACCCATCTTTTGCATAGTCTCATGAAATGCACATAAGACTTCCCATGTGGATTTATCATGGAAAACAGATTTTCGAGCTATAATTGCCTCACAGATTTAAGCTAGGTCATGCAGTAGGTTTCATCAGAATCTCATGATTTGTTACTGAACATCCAGAGTATAGCACTTCAGAGCATTTAAACTATGCAAATCAGCCTCAGGGGAGGCTGTTATTTCACATTGGCCTAGCCTATTTCTCTATTTAAAAATATCTGCTGTGTTTAGAACTTGATAAGAAAATATCTCCTTTGATTTCAATAGAGCTAGAAAATGAAAAGATGATTAATTCTGACTTAGAATAGCATATTGCTGCTAATCTATTTGATAACAGCTGTGGATGGACAAGATGGAGCCAGAATGTGACCTTGAATAAGACATAACTACTTACTTTCTCCCCTCCCCTTTTCCTGGTTCTTGCTTCTAGTCTTCTCCTGTTTAGGTAATAAACCCAGTGAAAACTCCGGAGACACAGAATTGTTTCATCCTATAAATTAATCATATCAATTTATCATTTATTAAATGATAAATAAATCTATGTCTAGCTCTAAATTGGCTATAAAAACTTATCTGCACTAATCTTTTGTTTCCGGCTACACGTGTGGGAAATTGCCAGCAGTATCAAACAGTTGTTTCTTGAGGAGCAGAACTAAAGAAGCTTGATTTTCCTCCTCTGCTTTTGGAAGCTGTCCTCCTCTGCTTTTGGAATAATCACAGCACGTCTCTGTCTCCCATGATTAACCTGTGCAAGACCCTTCCACGTCCATGCTCCAGCCCACATATACACTAAAGACTGTTTCCCCTCTTCCCTAAACTAGCTAGTAATTTCCTGATTGAGAACTACAACTGTTGAGTCTGCTGTAGCTTTTCTTCATTGAAGTTTCTAAATTGACTTTCCTTGTCTATCCAGCTGTTGAGTCTCACAAAGCATTGAAGGAGTGTTGGAGATCTATGTCTAACTTCGCTGAAAGTGGATAGAAGACTAAAAAGAAAACAAACAACCCCCCCACCCCCACCCTACTGGTATTGATATTAATAGTGAAATATATGGAAAGTGGAACAGTTACATAGATCTTTTTTCCTAAAGAAGAGGCTGAAAACAATTATAGAGTTCTTGAAAACATTACCTTAACATATTGGTTTTTTAAATTAGGAGGTATATGTAGGAAATAAATCGAACCTTTTGTGTAAGAACTTTTGGAGATGGAAGATCATGATAAAATTTGACATTTTTCACAAAGTGGTCTGAGGGGTTGAGGGGAAGAAGAGCTAGTCGGTTTGAACTTTAATGTCTTATTTTGTTTTAATTACTATATTCTGTCCAGGAGAGAAGAGACAATTTAAACTTATCTTATTAAGTAACTGTCTGGGGCACAGATTTTATTTTAAAGCATAAATGCTAGAAGGCAGTATTGAAACTGAGCTTTCAACCTTGAAGTTTTATGCCTTAAGAGTGCTTGATAATTACAGTGTTGAATTAATGTTCATTTTTTTTCCTACACTGAGTTTTTCTAGAGCTTTTTTGTAAAATGTTCATTGATTTTTTTTTTCTTCTTTTCTTTTGGTCAATGAAGAATGGGTCACAAATATAAGACAAAAGCTCAGGGAAAGTCAAATTCCACATATAGTATGCATTCAGTAGCTAAACAACAATTTTTACCCACAGCGGTAACACAATTCTTCTCAATATAGTGGCTCACGTTTTAAAGTCAGTGAACCCTTAAGATTTTTCTTAATCAGAATTCGATTTAACTGGCCTGCAGGAGCATTGTGTACTTCAGCTTCTTTTCGAAAGTTTTACTTCCCAAGTGTTAAGCTTTTTATATATCTATTTCAGTATGATGATCCCTGCTCTGACGCTTTTTTTCTCATCCAAAGTAACATCAGATGTTCTTAGAAGTCCAGGCTCCAGTGCCAGTGTGAGGAGTCACTGGGCATAGGTATTTAGAAAACAACTGTAAGGCTTTTTTGCAAACCCTTGGTACTCTGTGTGACTGCTATATTGAGGGACTGTGAACAGCAGGGATGTGCCTGTAATCTCTTTTCAATTTCGTGTAATGTAGCACAGACCCTTTGTGTAAAACCCAATCACACAAGTCAAACTTATACAAACAAATAATTCCATAATTATCCTGCCAAATAATTAACCTTGCTTCTACACATTTTCCAGAGCTCTATGAATTCTTTTGTCTATCTTCTCTACCTGTGATTCTATTTGACAACCCTTTGATAGATACATATTTCTGTTGCTTTCCAAAAATGTTCTTACACTGCAGCCTCAGCTAGAATTGCATGAAATCTCAATCTGAATTGCAGTCAGCAAGGAATAGAAAGGAAAGTTGGTTATTTTTTCTTTTTTAGTTTAGTCACTAAGTCCTTAGGACTTGTTGTTTGAACTGGTTAGGAAAGCTGTCAGAATGTGCTGGGCATGCAGATATTTATTTTCTATTTCTTGGTGGAGTCAGTGTTGGCTGGGCTTTAGTTTAGCGGTATACATGATAGCTAGATCCAAAATTGTTGCCAGTAGCAGAAAAAAAATCTTGCTGAATAAGGAGGTTTAACATTTAAGAGGGTCTATGATGTAGTGAAAGTCTTAGTATGCTTAAAACCAACATGAACCTCGGACTGAGAGAGATAAGAATCCAGTGGACTTTGGGACCACAAAGGATTCTCTTTCCCCTTCTGCTGGAGTCAAATTCGAGCCAGGGGCTTCTCCTGCCTGCTCAGCAACCAGGCTAAGCAGCTACTCCTGCAGACAGACCAGCAGACGCGCGTGCGCACACACACAGTACAAACATAGCCAACCACTCAGATCAACCCAGAGAACAGTGCCTTTACCAGCACATCCATAAAAAAAATCAACACTCATGTAAATATGAACACCATGGGCAGCCTGGTGCAGTTGCTGGTGTTTGGCTGATTAGGATTGAACTGCACTGGAGGTACATACACACACCCTCACTCTATTGATGCACCAGCACCCACCCTAGATCTTTTGAATATTAGAATGGAGTTTTAAGTTTCTCCAGTGTTTGTGTCTGGCTCCTGGGCTCCTTATCCAGTCACTGGCTCAGACCTTGGGTCTTTCTGGATGCTGATCTGCTCCTACTTGCTGGCTAGTCCAGCTCAAAATTCACTAGCAGAACATACACATACGTTCGCTCACTCAGCTCACAAATGCGTGTCTGCTGGTCTCTTGAATAGTAGCACAGATTTAAGTCTGTCCTGTATGTGTGCTCAGTCTGTAGGCCCTTTACCCAGTCACTGGTGCTGACCATGGGTCTTTCCAGGTGCTGGTCTCCTGCTACTTGTTGGCTAGTCTGACCTGATATTAGCTAGCAGCTGACACCCAACCACCCATGCAAAATACTGTTCTCTCCAATGACTGGTCTTAGACTTAAGTCTCTCCAGTAGCTGGCACTCAGGCCTCATCCTACTTGCTGGCTAGTCCGGTTTGAACTTTGCTAGTGGCCGACTCACACAGAGGCTCAGGATAGGGAGTGTACTTACACAGAAGATAGACATAGGATTTAATAAGAGTCTAGGATAGTGATCGAGCCTCAGGCATTGTCAGACAGCTTTACTGGCCAGCACCTGCTTACATGACTGGCCTCTTTTATCCTCTTTTACCTTTATTCTCCTATGCTTGTTCCTCCCTCATCCACTTTGATCTTTCTCTTTTCCCTCCTGTGTTCACTCCCCTAAACATCCCATAATAAGTTTTGTGCACACTTAAATAATATGTTTGGTTCTGTGGTAGGGTATGTGATTAACTGAAATAATAGCTGCTAAAAGTTGCATTCAGAAGTCAAATTATTCATGATAGGGAAAGATGCATTTGGTTTGTTCAGTTCTGACTGATGGATGAAGTTCTTGATTCAGTAGCATATTCGAGTATGTTTAATTTCAGATATGTAAGGCAATCCCTAAATAGCAAAGAATTTAAATTTATACATCTGCTTCAGTTGCACTGAAATTACAGGAAATGTAAATGTGTATGTTAGGCATGTATTCTAATTGCTGTGGTATGAATTGAGGTGGGGTTATTTGTGTGTTTAATTATTTTGGTAAATACTTYAGTATGCCAATATCTGTATGTTCACCTCAAAATTATATATTTCTCCTTGTTCACAAGATATAACCTGGATCAATAATACTGTAGCTCCAGTTCTTGATAAATGGGGTCTTTAAAACTGTTCTCTGTAGGGGAGGAATAATTTAATTAAAATGAACATCATATCCTTAGTGCTCCGCTGCTTTAATTCTCTTCCCTAGATATTTTGTCATACTATTACTAAGATTAACAAATTATTCAAAATATTTTTTTTATGGAGGACATAATAAATTATTCACATTCTCATTAAAAATTGATATCTTTCTGTTAGCAGGGGGAACTGAATTCCCTGATTTACTTTTCTGCCACAAAGCCTGAATGATTAGGCAGGGCCTATTTTGGTTTGACAAAGCCRCTGGGATTGTACCTGCCTGAGTGTATTTGCAAAAAGAATGCATATCACTGGTACCTCTTTCCTCTTCATATAAGTCTCAGTAAAAATTAATTTATCTTTTTCTTCTACTTTTTATGATGCATACAGGACCTTATTTTCAGCTTTCACAATATTTATGCTGAAACCCTTCCAGTTTACATGAAAATCAGGTTTATACCTTCAATCATCAACATCAGTAACAATCTTGCATCTTACAATAATATTTAGGTTTAAGCAATATTTATTTCTTTAAATGCGTCACTGATACCAAGCTAAAAATAAAACACCCCAAACCCAAACCAACCCAGGAAAAAAAGAATGTGGACACTACTGCTGTGATTGCCATGTGAGAAAGAGGAAGACATGCTTTAACTGTAACTCAATCTTTGCCTCTATTTTAATGTGATGCTTAAGCTGCTCATAAATCATAGTATATAAGCCAAAAGAGGGGATTTTGATATTAAGTATAGCACATAATTTGGGTATTCTTAGGGAAATGCAGAACAAAGATTTATGTTACAACTAGATGAAAAGTGTTTGAATTATGACCTTTAGTATTACAAGGAGTAATATCTCACAACCATTGAAGCATGCAACACAAAATTCTTCATTGGACATCAGAGTTTATGTTAACAACATACATAAGATGCTTCATTACATTCATAGTCACTTGGTCTAGTATCTTCTGCTGAGTGGAGGGAAATTGAACTTATTTCTTTGCATGGTAATAATATCTTTTGAGTTGACAACAGGTTTAAAGGCTCATGAGAGCAAAGTTGGAGGAGCGTTTGACTTTCTGGGACTCTTCTTGCCAGGACATTAATTTAACCATGCAGTGGTTTATGCCCAAGGATTTGACACTTCTGATATTACTGTTAATATGCTATTTTAGGTGAAATCGGTATTTGCAAAAATAGTTATAACATTTAAAAATTTAAGTGGGTAATGAAAGTGTACTAATACTTAGGTACTTCCCACCCTCACATATTGTTAAGGTACTTGATAATTTTATTTTCACAAATCTCCACTTACTTGAGGGAAGGTATTTAACATTGTATTCGTTTTAACCCAGAGAAACAGAAGTATAGGTGTACTAAAGCTTTCCCATACTAAAGCTGTGACTGTTTCAAAACAAAATCTACAGGCTTGAAAGGTAAGCAGATCCTCTTTTTTCATAATTGTTTGGTGAAGCATTTGGAAAATAATTTTCCTACAAAAGTCTAAAAGAAGGCTTAGAATGCAAACTATTCCGTGCAACCATCAAGAAGTCCATGAAACTTCCTGATGTGACTCAGTTTCTTTTATCTATAAATTGGAACTATTAACTTCTTTAAGGTGTGAAATTCAGTCTAGTTAACATATGAGAATTTTTTGTAATAGAGGAACTTATTAAATGCAAATCGTGTTTTGTGATTGTCTTGTTTGCCTGCTTGTGTTATAAGAATATTAATGTTAAATATCCTTATTTTGTACACTGAAGTGAAAACTACAGTATTGCAACAACTTTTACTGTTTAATTGTCTAACTTCTATCTGATTGCTTCACAAGCACTGAAAATCCCTTATAAATTAAATCTTTTTCTCCTTCATCATAGATATTAAGATAAAACAAAGGTTAATAGCGCATAAAATTGATATCTATTAATTACAGGTAGTACTGCCTTTTGCACAATGAATACCAATAATGTAAATTAATCCCTGAGGTTTGCTGCCATTTTTATTACCTCTGCTACATACAACCAGCAGAAACCACAAGCTGAATTGTATGCAGTCCTGTTAGAGGCTGTTACAGTTTCTTTTTTCTAGCCATTGTATACAGTTTTCTCTTTTCTATTAAATAGGAAAATAAGAAATTGATTGTTGAAAAGAACTGTTACTCAGACCTGTATGAATAACACATTAAGTTTTCTACATGCGCAAACAAGCAATTCAGTTTTATCACACACAATAGCGCAAGACCACAATACACAATTTAATAGCATGTCAGTAGCTGTTGAGGAAATCTGGATGATCCTTATCTTTCCAGCTTGCTTTACATCTCTTCAAGTGTAAAATCACCAACTGTATCCTATTAGTCTTTTCCTCTTATTGATTTGTCCCTTTTCCAAATCAAGAATGAATTTTTATGTTATTTTTGTTTCTTGGATCCACAGATCTACCTAATTCTCCCAACTCTGAATTAAGTTGAAATGCTTTTTTCCCTACTTTTTGTTAACTCTACGTTTACTTATAAAGTCCCTCCATTTGGTATACAATGTTAGTTAGCCTGTGTTGCCTTCTACAGGTGTTGTTCATCTTTGCAATACAAACATGTTTAAATTATTTAAGAAGAGAGTGAGAGGTTCAGTGATCCCAAATTACTTAGCTGACCAAAGAGAATTTTGGTGGTGATTCATTTGTTATACCTCACTAAAAATCAGAATGTTGGTAATGAAGAGTGTTCACTCTCACAGGAAAAAGCAGGCACTGAAACCAGGTCAATGTTATTCAGTAGCCAAATACAAAATGAAACATATTTTTAACAATGAGCTCAATCAAATCTCAGAACAATTCTCAAAGAAATGTGGAGGATTCACCATCACTGGCAAATTTTAAATCAAGCAGATGTGTTTTTTCTAATTAAATTCTCTTGTTCAAGAAGAGTTATTGAGACTGAACCTTGATTTTTCAAATGAGTTCTGAGAAATTCTGCGTATTTAGGTCAAGTTAGATGATCATAATGACTGAAATGTTTAGCAGTGAAGAAATGAAAAAAATCTCCGCAGAGTTCTGGATAAGTAAACATTCTTTAAATATGCTTGTGTTAGTTCAACCAAAAATGGCAAAAAATACTTTGAAATTTCTGAATTAACATTTTCAGAATTTCCATTGTGTTATTTTGCTTATTCTTTTACTACTTCAGGATGAAAACAAGGGCAAGAAATCAAGTACCATCAATAGATATGGACTGTGCAAGTTTTCTTTTCTTTACACATAACCGTTGCAGCCTGTTGCCTCTAAGGAATCACCATTTTCTTTTAAGTTTTGTGGTTATTAGTCTTTATACAAAAGGAAGATACCTAACAATGAAATTAAATTTGGAGATCCAATATATTCCCTCAGAAAAGGCTATAGATTGTAGGAAAAATTAACTACTAATTTTTTTGAACTCTTTTCTAACCTTTTCTCCAACTCCTTGCTGCCATATATCAGGAAACAAACCTTTTCATTTTTTTTCAAGTTGATACCAAATGACAGTTTGTGAAGATCTGTTCACTGTCATCTTTATACACAAGGATTTTTTCTTCCACCTTTTCTTCAGTTGACACCTATGACAAACAGCTATTGGGAAAAGCTTTTGTCCCTACATTTGTTCAATGTTTAACTGCAAATCACTTATGCCTTGAGCTGCTTTAGAGACTGTTCTCAACCATACTGAAAAGGAAAATGCCTTAGATTTGAAGGCTGGCTGCTTCTCATTTTGACAGATTTAAAATGGATAATCCTGATTGATTAAGTCACTTCCATGAAAATTTTCGCTCCCAGTTATCTCACCACAAGTTATTGTCAGTGAAAGTTACAGTAACTGACCTAAAATGTCTCCTTCCTATTCCAGAAAGGCTTTGTTTTCATGTAGTTTTATCCACTACTGTATTTTAACTAAGTTTTAAAAAAGAATCAGCAATGATGACCTGTTTTCTTCCTTCCTGAATCAAAAGAAAAATAACTTGTCTCTTACAAAGAACTAAAAATGAGCAGCTTTTGCAAAAATAAGTAAAAGCTAAATTGTAGACATTTGTTTTGCATTTCATATGAAAATGTTGATGTTGGTAGTCATCTTGCCTCCTGAGTTGCGGATTACATATGATTTCCATTTGTGGATTCATACAGATGTACAGGATCTGCAGCAGCCACCTCTGTTCAGAAACACTGCAGCTCCTGTTTACCAGAGTCATCCAAAGCCTGTCTTCTGTGTCAGTACGATTCAGAATCATCCTGACACTGTCAAGTAATTTGATCCCTTCCAGAATATCTTAATAGTAATTCCCACTTTTGGTGGCATCTTCTCTCTCTCCATTGGGGACTTTATTTGATTTTTTTTATTTCCTACCATAGCAAGTCTTTCCAGTCCAGTTGATTTCCTACATGTCTGCTTCTAAGCATTTTGTCTTTTTCTTCTTTTTCTGGAGGTCCCCAAGCATATCCCTCTATATTCATCTCTGGATTTAAGAGGCCCCCAACTCATATATTTATTGTATTTTTGGAATACGGACTATGATTTGCTGTAAATTAGGACTACAGAGTTGATTTTAACCTTGTTCACACAACAGGAAGCAATGCACAATCCCCAGCCAAGAACTGCTCATTGTCTTTATGGCTGGAAACTCATGCCACATTTCAACTACCGCCCAGAAAACCAGGAGAATCATAATAAATATCATATTAACCACAGGAATTCAGGGGATAAAATATTATGAGACTTTAATGAAGTCTTAAAAAAATTTAAATATGATCTGTATCTATACCTGAGTCTGACAGGTGAGTAGCTATGTGCCACATTAACTGATCCAACATGTCCCAGACCTTTGCAGTAGGGTTAAAATATTTCTGAACGTACATTTAAACGTGTGCCCTTACGTGGTATTATGACTGAGTAGCAGAGGTGTACATAAATAGCATGTGAGACCACACTGACAATAAAAGATGATATTGTGTAGACATGAGAATTTTCAGAGTTTGAAAAATAAATCATTTTGTAGTTTGAGACCTATGGACCTAAGACAAGTACAGTATGTATGGGTTCTGTCAGAAATCATTACTTGTTAAGAAAAGAACAAGTCAGTGTGAATGACCAGTTTGGCCATAAAAATCCAAAATGTTTTTGAAGTAGAAAGTCTCTTGACAGCTCAACATAGTTTCTTGCTAGAGGATATTGCTGATGTTTTTTTCTTTACTTCCTCTAGGAACAAATTACTGTTCTGTGGTAGTCTTGATAAACTCTGGAGCAGGTTTTGCATGACAATGATCACAGTCAGAACATAAGATGTATTCTTTAAATTGTCATCCTGGACATATGATTGCTGGCCTCTGTATGAGGCCGCTGCAGTTAAATCAGTGCTCACTCCTAAAACTGTAGTAAAATCCAACAGCAATGACATCCAGGCCATTATTTGACTTGATTTTCTCCTGGACCAAGGAAGTAATTAAAATGATTTGCTAATAAATGTAAAATAAATGAAGGTTCTTTGTCTTCTCTGAGGGATTTTCATTTCCTACATAAAGTTTTGTAAATTGAGTCCTGAAACCTTTTTTTCAGAGTGCATGATTTTTCTTTTTTCTTTTTCACTTGCATTATGCCACAAAAAACATCTTGAACTCATAGCTAGCATTAGGAAGAGAAGACTTCGTGGTTTAAGTACCAAGTTATCTATTGCTGTTGTTAACGCATCATATGCTATTTCCGTCGAAAGTCCACAATACACCTAAAACCAAATAAGCAAACAGAACTGTTTCGCAGCTGATAGTACTTTATATGTGTAGCACATAAAACACAGTAGAACAAAGGTTTTGAAATGTTTATTCTGCTGTCTGAGAGAAAGAAACTACTCAAAATTGTGAAACAAAACATCTATAGAGAGAAGTAACTTGAGGGTGATAGAGGTCTCAAGCCTTGAGGATATTCTCTGAAGGTACCAGGTCCTAGCCAAAATCCAAATACTTCAGTTACGTTGCAGCAATATTCTGGCTAACCTTTGAATACTTCACCTAAAAGGACAAGGACAAAGAAATTCGATCTGCAAAGCTGTGAGTAGGAGAAAAGTTTTGGTTAAGGCGACAACTTTTAGAATAGTTCATGTAAAGGCTGAACCCCCAGCTCTAAAAAACATTGTTCTGCCTAAGGATTTTGAGTGAAATGCAAGAATCTAGAATTGTCTTCTGTATTTTATTTGCTCTTCTGCTTTGTAGGCAGGAGCTTGACCATATATTTTCATTTAAGCCCAATTTCTTTTCTTTTCAGGCTGAATAATAGGTGTAACTAATTTCTTTGGAATGTTTGAATCTAGAGATTATCTGCTGACAAATTTCAGGGATTAACATTGAGGCTGGCATTGCCACATGTTGGGTTTTAGGATGTTGCACACAAAACACAGTAGGCAAAAGGGTACATTAGTGGAGCAAAACAATTCTTGTTTGTCTAATTTGACAGGCAAATAAAAGTTATTGTTAGTCCAGTTACAATAATACTACCATTCATAGTCAACAATAATACAGAAAAGCCTCTGTTAACATAGTTAAAATTGTTACACAGAAAAACTTTCCTCTTATCTACCCTTTTTTTCTGGTGTAATGCTCATCCTTCTGGCCTCCCTCTGGGTCTTAAGCTTGATAGCATCATTCCTCCCCAGGTGCAGAGGTTGGATAGGGATGTCAGAGAGCTGTCAATGCCCCAACTTCTTTGCTTGGAGGGCTGGTAAATTCTTTGTTCTTCAACAGTTTTGGGATCTGGCTGGATTTATTTTTATGCATTATCTTAACACAGTCTGCATAAGTGAACTTTCTCTTTACTGGTTCTCAATTACTCAGTTTTCTATTCTCTGCTTCATCTAAACTGGTTTAACAAGATTGTATTCCTGTAGTGACTGTTGTGATTTGTGTTTACAGTTTTGGACATCTGGTACCATCCTGTGTTTACACTCTTGCAAACCATTTTTTATTCTAGTATCATAGATAATTCAGTCTGCACAGACGTTTGCTCATATCTCTATAAACTCAAAATACCCTAAACCAAAACTGACTGCTAAACAATTGCTATCATAAATAAAAGAAGCCAAAATCAGCTTATGCCAAGACAAATGTCAATCAAGTCTTTAGACCCTGCCTTGTAAGGCCACTAAAAAGCCTTTTAATAGTAATGGAAAGAAACCATATTTACTGGGCTACAGAAGTGTTCCCTCCAGTAGAAACAATATTTCTACTATGGGAAGTATTTAGCTATGAAAAATGTGTAGCATATTGTGGGTTCTGTCATTCACAGAACTACTGTTTTGTGACAGAAGTCAAATTAATGGGCAAAAGTTACTTTTCAAGAGGGATTCTTCTTACCAGCTTTGTCTATTTTCTTGAATACTAAGAAACCAAAAAAACAGTGTAGAGCTCAATTCCGCCTTACTACAGAAACCTGTAAACCTTGAATAATGAAGAGTATAAATATTAAGACTATGAAAATGCATAACTCAGGAAATATATACATCTGACTCACAGCAGARAATAATAGCTAAACTGGCTGTTTCAAAAGTTTGTAAACTATCTCAAGGAAACAACTTTGGAAGAGGCAAAAGTGCTGAGTAATCATTCTATCCCATTCACCTACAAGAGTCAGTTGGAGACATATATATATATGTTTCCAGTTACAGTCTGCTGTATGGTGTGTGATATGTCTCCTGGAAACTTGTAACAAGCGGTATGTTTTTTGGTTGTATATAAAAAGTAGAAGGATGTAACAGCACCAGTTTCATTACCAATTTCACAACACTTTGCAGATTTTGATTAAAATCTGCCATAGCTTCAGAACTTGACTGTGCTTTCAGAGATCGGACTAAGAGATACATATATCCAAGAAAAGTTTAAAAAGAAAGTAAAAATATATCTGCCAAAATAATCAGATATTTGACATATGTCAGAAATTCAATTACTCCTGAACTGAAGCAATTACAGTTTCCTTTCAACCATGGACTCAAGACATTTTTGTGTGTGTTTGGGTCTAGAAAAAGATTCAGAAAAGGGGGAGCTGTCATAGTCTTAATTTACTTGCTAGTACTTCATCTTAGGGTAACATGAACTTTCTTTGAGTTAAGGATAAAGTTTGGTGGGTTTTTTGTGGCTGGGCACTAAAAAGAAAGTCACACTTGTTCACAAAGCATATGACATTTCTTGTGTGGCCCTTGCATTTTCAGAATATTTGTGTGGTTATTTTCTAGTTTTTGTTAAGATTTTAGGCAGGTTATTAAGTGCTGGTAACTTGTTTTGTTATGTAGAACACAGTTAATTCACTGTAGTAGAGGGGGAGAGAGGCTGAGTGGGCCATAGTTTTCCTATTACCACAGTAGGGCAGAACATGTAAGATCCCCTTTCTAAAAAATATGACTATCTATCCCTCCACTCACCTCAGCAATCACTCTCCATCCACACTGTGTTTCTGGTCTTTCTTCTATATCATTATTTATCAATTAATCTCTCTTGAGAATATCAGAATTATATTTAAATGTGTGCAGAAATAAAATGAAAATTTAGTTGAGGAAGGACCAATTGACCTAATGTAACTGAGTTTTTACTTGCCTATTTTTTAATGTGTCACAAATAGAATCATTCAGAGAAAAGGTGTATTGATACCTCTTTTACAGTGCTGATGTAGAAGAGATTTTGTATTTTTTCCTTTGACTTTGCAGTATGCCTCTTGCTTTCTGTGACTTTGGATCTAGGACATTACTGTGCTGCAGACCTTTAGATTTTGGATGCCTGGATGATCTCACAAAATTTTATCAACATAAAGTTGTCACTGGGCAAATAAGGATGATAAATAATTTTCAAATGTATAAAATGGTCAAAGGAAGATGGGGTAGATCTATTGTCTATCAGACTATTGGAGGGAAAAAAATAGATTTGGAAGGAAAAAACAAGAGAAACTGCCAGTCCATCATAAAGTTTTAGAAAAAGTGTTGGACCATAGGATAATTAGAAAAATTTTACTACTCTAATTTCTGATTATTCTTCTTCACTCCTTACTCTTATTGATTTGGCATTCCCTCTGCCAAATGACTTCCATATTATGCAGTCTGGCCTCCTCCACTCATTCTGCTCTCTGCCATAGCATCGTTTTGCAAGTTACTGTCTATGCCTGTTACCCTTTTTCTGGTCCCTCAGGTGTTTTGTTTGTTTGTTTTTCCAGTCCTATTGCTCACTGTTCCCTGTCTTTACAAGAATTTTCCTTCTCTGACATGTGTCTTATGTGTTGTTCTGTACTGCTGTTCAACCTTGCTTTCTTACTGCTCTCATCTCCTACCGTTCAGATGTATCTTTCCTAATGTGCTGGCTGACTGGATTTCTGTAAAGTGAACCCAAAGTCCATCATCACAGTGCCTCTGAAGGGAAATTGCAAAGATACCCCATGCTGCCAAGACAAATGCATAAGATAACAGCAGAGATGGAAAATATAATTGAATGTGGCATGTCTATGAATGTCAGGCAATTTTTTTTTTTTTTGGATTTAACAGGTCTGTAACACCTACCCAAAGTCAAAGTTGCAGGTACCAGAGTTTTGGAGATAAGAGGGATGTTCTGTGGTAAACCACTTTAGGAGGTTACATAATTTCTGTATTACTGCAGAACATTCTTACACCAAATTTGATAATCAATCAGATGTGATATGGAAGTGATGGAGACAACGTTCTGAAATATTTTAAGCGATAATCTTAGACTGGGGATTAAAAAAAATATTGTCCATTTATCCTCAATAAGAAAGTGGGATCTTCATGATCTCCGTTACATGTATTTTTTAAAGTTTTCTCAGAGTTAGAAATCTTAAGTGTAATTTTTCTTGTTTTGGTTATCACCAAAGAAGTAAATTACTGTACTTAGAAACACCTTTTCTCTCAGTGTGCTTAACCCTTGTAAGCTTAGTTGTCACTGCACTTCAACGATAAATAAATGTAATAGGTATTTCTGTCAAAATAACAGTTTTGATTTTGGCTGCAACTGCACTATAGGCTATTAGTTAGAGAAGGATAATTATATAAATGAAAAGGAAACTTTATGCTTGGCCTTTTAGACATGCTTCGTTTAAAAACAAAATAAATTGCATTAAATAAAACAACGTATTTAATTACTGAGCCCTGTTCTCAATCCATTTATTTTAATCTAAATAGCAAATGTTTAACTTGTATCCATTATTTTGTACTAGAAAGAAATTCTTCTAAATTAAATCTCTTAATAAAATAAGCCAGAAAGACTCTGCCAGAAGTATACAAAATTGTATTAACACAGGATTCATAAAATGGCAAACGAATCTTATAAACATGCTGTATCTAATACATTTTATTGTGTGCTTATGATAGTGATGATGTGAAGCCTTTCAGTTAAAGACTCAAACATTCATTCCTTTATTTGTGCCATTTATTTCTTAAAGCAACTTCTCAAGTTTTAACCAGTCATTTGTGAAATTGTTTATTAGCATCTGAGCTGCATATTCATGACAACTTTTTCAACTAAGGAACTCAGCAACTCAGGGGGGATCTTATTAAATTATATAAATATCTGAAGGGAGGGTGCAAAAAGGACAGAACCAGGCTCTTTTCGGTGGTGGCCAGTGACAGGAAACACAGGAACTTCCATCTGAGCATAAGGGAGTACTTTTTTTACTGTGAGGGTGACCAAGCACTGGAACAGATTACCCAGAGAAGTTGTGGAGTCTCCATCCTTGGAGATATTCAGAAGCTGCCTTGGACACGGTCCTTGGCAACCAGCTCTAGGTGACCCTGCTTGAGCAGGGGGGTTGGACCACATGTCTGCCAGAGGTCCCTTCCAACTTCAACCATTCTGTGATTTTGTGAAGCTTTCAGAGGCAGGGAAAAGGACAACTCTAACTTTTGGTGGAAGAATCCATAATTCAGGAAGCAGAGAGTCCTCCTACAAATACAATCACTGTGGACCATCTGTGAAAGGAATCTCTCTTGCATCCCACCTACCTAAATAAACTGTACTAAGGGAAGGAAAATGGCAATGTAAACATTAAAAAGCAGGATGAGATTATTTAACCTTTAGCATTTTGCATCCTTATTGTATTAGCTCTTTTACTTACTTTATTATATATAAGTTGAACTAACCTGAAGTGCATTACATTCCATTTTCTTTGTCCCAGAGAATATGCAAATAGGAGTTTTAGCATAACACGTGTGCCCTGAGAAACCATAACTTAGATCAAGTTATACTTTGTTTATGGATTTTGCTCTTCATGTCTGAGAGGACATGAAAGACTGAGCAACCAGTTATCTTCCTGGTTAATTTCAGATATAGAAAAAAATGTTCAGAACTTCACTGATATATGGTTCAAGACACAGGACTAACTGACATTTTAGTAATACATGTGCCCTTCAAACATTCATCTTGAGATGGTAAAGTTTGTTTAATATCTTCCTCGGAGACGTAAGTCATTCATCTTGGAATACTTTTTTGTATAAATACTATAGAACCATAGAACAGCTCAGGTTCGAAGGGACCTTGAAAGATCACCTGGTCCAACCTTCTGTGGAAAAGGGAGGCTAGATAAGATTATCTAGCACTCCGTCCAGTTGTGTCTTGAAAACCTCCAGTGATAGGAACTCCACCATGTCCCTGGGGAGGTTGTTCCAGTCATTGATTGTTGTCACTGTAAAAAATCTCTTTCGTAGGTCAAAATGAAACCTCTCCTTGTGCAACTTACACCTATTGTCCCTTGTGCTCTCCATGTGGTTCCTTGTGAAGAGAGCCTCTATTCTCTTTGTAGATGACCTTTAAGTACTAGAAAACTGAGATAAGATCTCCCCCGAGCCTTCTCTTCTCCAGGGTGAAAAGATCTAACTCTTTCAATCTTTCCTCATAGGGCAGGTTCTCCAGCCCTTTGATCATCTTTGTGGCCCTCCTTTGGACCCTCTCCAGTCTGTCCACATCTTTTTTGAATTGTGGGAACCAGAACTGGACACAGTACTCCAGATGCAGCCTGAGAAGTGCTGAGTAGAGGGGGAAGATCACATCTCTCTCTCTGCTAGTAGTGCCCCTGTGGATGCAGCCCAAGATCCGATTTGCCTTCGTTGCTGCAGCGGCGCACTGCTGACTCATGTTCAGCTTCTTGTCCACCAGGACCCCCAGGTCCCTTTCAGCAAGGCTGCTCCCCAGCCACACAGATCCTAGCCTGTGCTGGGCTCTTTGGTTATGTCGTCCCAGGTGCAGGACCTTGCACTTGTCTTCTTTGAACTTCATGCGGTTCTTGCTAGTCCACTTTTCCAGCCTGTCCAGGTCTCTCTGTAAGTTGGCTCTCCCTTCTCTCCGCCTCACCAGTTTAGTGTMATCAGCAAACCTGGTGAGAACCTCTGCCTTGTCAGCATTATATGTAACTAGTTTCCCTGCCCTGTTTAGCAATGGGACTGTCTTCCCTGTGCTTCTGCTTACTACTCACATATCTGAAGAACCTTTTCTTGTTGTTCTTGATATTTTTGGCCAATTTAAGTTCTAGCTGAGCCTTAGCCTTCCTGACTGCATTTCTGCATGCCCTAGAAAGGTTCTTGTAGTCCTTGATGGGTATTTGGCTGCCTTTCCATAGCAGGTACGCTGCTTCTTTGCTTTTAACCGCACTTGAAAGCTAATTGTTAAGCCAGGGTGATCTCTTGTTCTGCCTTCTTCCTTTCCCTTTGTAGGAGGTGCACTGTTCTTCATATCACCTGCAATTCACTAAGATAAGTGTCTGCATCTGGCTTAGCAAACAGGAATGTATTTTATATGTATTCTTAAAAGCACAAACAAGACAAAGCATAGTGATCTGTCATGATCACAGAATTGCAGAATCACAGAACTCTTGAGATCATCTTGTCCATCCAATCCCATTGCTCAAGCAGGGTCATCTAAAGCAGGTTATCCAGGACCATGTCCAGCCAGGTTTTTAATATCTCCAAAGATGGAGGCTGTTGTGTGATGGCTGTCAATCCAGAAAAATTTATTCATATTTACTCATTGAGACTAATTATAATACTGATGTAGCAGAACTAACACAAGCTGCTGCATCCTCAGTTTGTTAATTAGAACTCATAACAAGGGATTGTGATCATGTTTTACTGAAAGGGAATCAAAAATTCAAGCAGCCTCATTGGAAGCACTAAAAAAAAAAAAGAAAAAGATGGAAACAAAAATGAACCCACCCTTAATAACAGCTGAGGTAGAAATGCTGTCTGTTCTTTATTAAACTCTTGGAATTTAGCACTGAACCACTTTTGGAAGAGCTGCTATAGAAAATCTTAGTCTTCATATGTGAGCTAGGCTTTTATCTCTTCTAGCAAGTGAAAACAAATGAAGAATACCTTGGCTTGACTTATTATGTATTGCAGATACTTACTGGAGTGCTCGCAATATCTCTTTACTGCCTGATATCAGTCCTCTGGATGAGTTCCTTGAGAAAGAATTAGCAATCCTTCCCCAGCAGCAGCTGCTGTCTGTGAATGTTTTGGAGGTTGCCCTTTCCAGATTCTGAGGATAATGGTAGAAAACAGACCTGATTATACCTGGTTGACATTTATATGGCCAGTGCTAATTTTAACAGGGCCGTCTGTGGTTTTAACTGAAATGATTCTATACTAGTAATTTTAATGGAGAAACTATCAAGAAAAAAAACCAAACAAAAGTGCCTACTCTTAAATGATTCCCCATCAGACTTCAACAAGACATAGTGAGCTCTGCCTCATCTCTCTTTTTCAATTAGAGGAATCTGAACTGAGTGCCGTTCTTCTGGGTACAATCAATGGGAGGTACTCTGAGATGCTAGACTTAACAGGAATGCATCAAGGAGATAGTCCTTTCAACATCCAGAAATTCTGCCATCAACATACCTTACTAATATGAAAAATACATGGCTTTAAGATAAGGTTAGATGAGAGGAGGATGATTCTTTGCAAAGATATTGCAGGATATTTTGCTCATTGCCATCACAATTTTATCAGTGTGGCAGTCTGGGATGCTTGCTCTTAAACAATTTCCTAAGCTACTCTAGAGGCAACAAATGTGTTTTTACCCATCTGTATTCCTTCCAAATAAAATCCCAGCTATGGGGATCCACTGCTTCATTACTTTAATTAATTTTAGTTCTCACAGTGCTATGCTTTCAAGGGCTGACACAGAAATTGCACAGAACACAACCACAGTGCAGTATCCCACAGAAGTGAAGCAGGGAATTTGAAATAAACTAATTCTGATTTAGCTATCTAATTCAGTTCTGAGTTCTAGGCTCAAGTGTCAAAGGATGTGGTGCTCAAGGAATCTTTTACAGAATCAGTGCTCTCCACTGGCCTTTGGAGGCAAGGCAAAGCAAGGCTTACAAACAGGTTACCTAAAAAAGAAATGAGGGAGGACACAGATCTCCGCATGCTTCTCTGTAAGGCAGTTGACTCTAATTGCAGCCCTTGATTTGAATCAGATGGCTTCAGTCTTTTAAAGGGTCAGCTGAGCTTACTCTGCTATCACTGTTTCCTAATGGCCTGTAGGACAGTGAAATAGAAGTAGGATATTATCAAAATCTGTCCCAAAGCTTTTTACCAAGTGTGATGGAGCTTTATTCTGAAAAGAGCCTCACTATGGATTTCTTACGAAGAATTTGTGGATACTCATTGCAGTATAAATACTTACATGAAGATAAGGGATCAGTTGTTGGGATCAGTTCTTGGTATCCCTAGCAGAGTACTTGAGGTCTGCAGGCAAATAGGAGCAACTTGGTTGGTAATGCTGATTTGTATTAAAGTTGTCCACATAGATATTATTGTCTGTTGTGCCAGCAGTTGCTGGCCCACATTCTATAAATGGGAAGGAGAAAAGAGAAGCATGAAGCAATGTATGGTTTTTGCCATTAGGACTATTTCATCTATCTTATTAACTAGCAAAATCATAAAGAAATAAATCCATACTAGCAGTTAATGATCAGTTGGTTAGTTGACAGCTGCAGGCAAGCCCAGTGATATAAAAATTACTGTCATTATGAACAGCTTCTACTAAGAAGATTTTTTTATTAAAAATGTGAACACATTCTGTTTCAACAGTGATATTACAAAATTTGTCTTTTCATGATCTTTTAATAATCAATTTTCTGCCAGAATGATCCAGAATGCTATCATATGGGTTCTGTATTAAAATTTATTTTAAAAATCAAGGTACTATGTACTGTAACAGGCATAATTAAGCTACAGTTCAAACAGTATATGCAATGCATATATAGTGTAACTAGTTATTAGTTTACAGTCTGTTCTATTTGTCATATGTTAAAAGAGTTGCAGATGAAATTAGTAAAACCCTATTCTAAATTATAACTTCTGAAAAGATTTGTTTGTTTGTTTTCTGTTTGGGTTTTGTTTTGKTTTTTTTTTTTATAAGTTGCAAATCATCCAGAGTATATTATTTTGGTAAAACACTAGAGACCAAAAATGAGCTTGAACAGCTACTTGGGTATTTTACACTCAGTAAGATGCTGATATAGCAGCAATTTGTTATTTGCAGTGTATAGGCATCACTGTAGAGGGCATGGAGAGGGAATACRTTCTTGGTATTCCCAGCAGGATACAGGAAGTCCACAGACAAATAGGAGCAACTTGATCAGTCATGCTGATTTGTACTAAAATTGCCCACATACATATTATTGTCTGCTGTGTCAGTAGATGTGCTGATGAAAGAGCTGGGATGGTGTTTTCCTACACATATGGGAAAAGGCAGGGGGAATGTTTTTAAAGAACACAAAGTGGTTTGTGGGGAGCTGAAGCTGCTCTTGCACTTTTGAGGGAATGGAGAAGGTCCTCTGTCCTTCACAGCCTTTCAGCAACTTGAGGAGCAGCCAGCCATAAGGACCTAGAAGGACAACATTCAAGGTCAGGTTGGACAGGGCTCTGAGCAACCTGATCTAGTTGAAGATGTCCCTGCTCATTGCAGGGGAGTTGGACTAGATGACCTTTAAAAGTCCCTTCCAAACCAAGCTATTCTATGATTCTATGACAAAAGAGAGAAAATACCCGAGAAGGAAATGGCTACAAACCACACATGGACTTGCCCAGTGTTGCAACAGAATAGACACGCATATGCGTGTGTGTGTATAACTATATGTAACGAACTCTCTCAATGTATATACACAGAACATGTTGTGTGTATGCAGTTAAATATATACATATATAAATATACTGTTAAGAAATTAGAGATCTCTGTAATGGGAATGTTTAGAGGACTGACAAATTAGGCCATTTTTAAACTTTAAAACAAAACCTTACATTTATTAACAATAAACTTCATGCTAATGAATAATTCTTACACACTGTTAATCACTATTACTACATGTATAAAAGTGTTATTCCTTAGCAATCATACCCTAAATTATCAAGAAGTATACAATGCCATGAAGTTGATGCCATATAGTTAGCAGTGATGGTTTGGGTCCTTGATGTTTCTTCATCATGGAGGTCAAAGTGATCATACTTGAGAGAGAAGAACAACTCTGATAAGAGAAGTTGGAACTGAAGTGGTCTTGACAACTTCCTTCTCCATCTTTCCTTGGTCATTGCCAGTGCTTTATGCTTCTTGCCCTCTCCACCTCCAAAGGGCAATCTTAACAGCTCCCCGTGCTGTTTATTTTGGTTTTGCTTTTGCTAATCATCCCTCTTGTGTATTCAGCAGGATGTTCTGCCTATTTGCAGTCCATTCTGCTTACCTTGTGCCTCATCTTGCAACTTCTGTTACCTGGATACCTCCTACATGCAACTTCATATGTCTTTGCCCCATTGGTGGTAACATTGCTCACGAACTCAGTTAAAATGCCTATACATTGTGTTTGGATATGGCATAATGGTGTTACAAAGTGCTGACATACTGTTGTTGATTACATTATTTTGGTACGCATGTATTTGGATTCAAGACAATCTAATTGCAAATATATCCTGAAGAATACACTTCTAATTTAAAGACATTACAGGCCTCTGCCTTAACTACACCAGAGTAGGCCCAAAGTGGGCAAATCACAGCAGAGAGCTGCCTCTTCTCTCACAGAGGGAGAATAGTGCATCAGTGCTGTAGCTGACTTCTGTTCCAGAGGGATGGATCCTAGTTCAGATGTTTTCAGAAGTATGTCAACAATGTGTGTGGTCAGYTTAGTTATTTCAGATACTGGATTCAAAAATTAGCTGCTAATTTTTAAAGGTTTTCAAAAAACCCTTTGACCACATTATTGCCAACAATATGTATATGTATATTGTATATCTTTTAAATCTTGAGTATGTACTTGATAGATGATAATGCATCAAATAGGGAGACGAAGATCTAAAGAAAAATCTTAAATCTTTATTAAAAGAAAAAAAAAGGAGAAATCTAGTTTATTTTTTCATCTAGATATTAGCATTTTTAATGGATTTTTAATGAGGATATTTTCAAGATATTTCAAGATACAAGACTTTTCAAGTAATTATTTCAAAGACAAATTGCTCATGCCATGATGGACTTCTACAAATACAGAAAAATTAAGGAATTATGAGTGCAAAGCAGTTGGTTAATTTCCATAACTACTACATGATAAACCTCTTACATACAGAAATCCAGATATATTTAGGTAAGAATTCCCTGCCGTTTGTAGAATCCATAATAATGTGAGGCAGTGGTCTATATTTGAGGTCTTGAGGCATTGTTACTGAAAGAGGCAGAAATCCTGCAGAGTGRTTTGTCTTTAAATAATCCCAACCTTCCTAATTTAAGATTGACTTTCCAATCTTAATTTGGTTAGTTTATTTTAATTTAGGAGTGTTTCTAGCTAAAAGCTTTACAGCTACGGAACCACATCAACTCCAGTGGGGTTATATACTATAGGAAGTACCTACATAACACAGTACAAGATAATTCTTCATAAAGGTAATTAGTCTGGACAGGGCAATTTATTAATTTAAATATGCTGTTAATCTACCCAAGCTACTTTGGATATCTTTATTCAAGGTTGCTGTTTGTGTTGAAGGAATAAAGGATAGCAACAACAGATTGTGAGGTAGCGATAGAAGTTGCAATGTCTAGTAGACTTTATAATTAAATGCTAGCAGGGGATTGGTGCAGATGAGGAGTCCTGACTTTTGTTCTGTGTTTTGGAGAGCTGTCTTTCAAACCCTTCTCTCCCACCCTACTGTGACTTACTTGACCTTTTTTGCTTCTGGCCATTCCTGTCTGTCATCATTTTACTCTGTCTCCCTACATGTCCACTTTCATTTCCAAACTTCCATGCATCCTCCTCTTCTTTATATTTTGTCCTTCCCAAGACTGCGTTACAGTTTTCTTATCACCCACTCTGCTACAGCTCTCCACATTGAGATCTTCACCTTCAAGCCACTTAGGCTGTAGGAAGGTGAACATTTGGAGCACAAGATAAAGTTTCCCTGCTAACATTTTCTAAGCACACAGCAGCCTGTGGTCATCAGCAGAAGCAATCACAGGGAGAGTGCTGCTTGTCCCATGCGTACTAACTTGAGCAGATTCAGTTATTCTCAGGGAACGATACTCATAGACCTGTATTAGCATGTATGCATTGTAGCAGGCATGAAAAATTATCACAAAAATGGATTCAAAGCTTGATGTAGAAGTAGTTACTCATAACTAAGAGGTTTTTCTACAGGTAGAATTAAAGCTGAAACCCTAACCCTGAGATGTCAGTTCCACCAAATTTCAAGAATTCTTTTCAAATCAAGGAGCTTGATAGTGAACTGTATGATTTACTTGTTCTACTTTGTGTAATTTTTCTGTAACTTTATTTCTGAAATAGCTGGAACACACCCTGAAGTACATGTTCTGACACTTGGCAGACTGGCAAGTCACCGGAAAAATGCCCTTAAAAATGCAATGTATCAGGCCACCTTCATTATAGACAACATAGGTTTATTTTTTTTAAAACAGCAAAATCAATCAGGTGAAAAATCATACAGAAAAGACATGGCTTGTATAATAATAATGTAAATTCTTTCAAATATATTTCAATTATGTCTTGAACATGAACAATTGCTTTTGGATTGGTCTTTTTTATGCAGTGTTACTCTCTTATGTTGCAACCCACAGATGCTCAAAAAACATGACTTAGGTCCTAGAAAATCATGGGATTGACTTACATATATTACACATGATTTTTGAATATTAAATGTGGGACGTTCACTTAAYCGTGCTTTTTTTGTTTTGAGCCTTCAGAGTCTCCCTGGGTCGCATTTCAAAGTTTTATCAGTAAGTAGAAGTCTAAAATAACACTTTATGTGAACTCCTTTATTCAGGACATAGAATCAAAAGGTACCTTATTACAGGAAGCCAGGCCACAAATGCTACTATAAGATGAGATTTGGCTGTAGCAAGAGCAGGGTAAAATGAAATTTGTTATCACAGGGAGAATGGTACACTATGAGAAAATGTTAAATAGTGTATCAAAAAGAAAAAAGGAAATATATTAATAAAATGATATAATTTTCAAAACTTCCAAAATACTGTAACGATCTGTTCTGTCTTACAGGAACCCGATTAGCTCCGAAAGAAAAACTGGACATCCCGGTGTTATTCATGCCAGATACAATGAAAATGTATGAGGCTGTGGTGGTAATTCATGTAATGAGGGAAAATGGTGAAAACTGGCCTTATGAGGATTCTGCTGAATTAAATAAAGACTTAAAGAGGTAATTTATTCTAATAGGAAAAGAAAAAGTAGTTGAGGATACTCAATCCTATCACCATTTTCCCTTCGGATATTTGTGTGTAGTTCCCAAGGGCAATGAAGTGTCTGATTTTGAGGGCAATAGGTATCCAACATAAGCTTTTAATGTACCCTGCAAAGCATGCAGATTTAGGACAGGTTTTTATCTGTTTCAATGCCTACCTTTTCTAACTTTAAATAAAGAAAATGTAAAGTACTAGCTGCCAGTGTAATTATGGATATTGAGCAAATGAAAGCTCTTAGATGCCTCTAATTTTTCAGTATATTTGGGCTAATAATGATTCTCTTGTGGATATGTTTATGTAATGCATAAGCTGCATAAACTTTGTTTCAGTGTAGACATGACATAAGAGAGAGCAGATCAGGCCAAATGTTCTCATATCCTGACAGAATAATATTTGAAGGCACTAAACTAAGTGGATGTAAATTATTGTTGTTCTGATTTAGTTGGATTTTATTTCTTTTTTTTTTCTTATTTATGTTTAGCATTACAGCATACAATAAAATAGAGTCTCACCTCTCCAACAACCCTTACGTCTAGATTACTTTGGGAAAAAAATTCTCAGCAGTCTATCACAATGATACTCTTCACTTATTTTCCAAGCAGTGTTACTGTAGCAGAGAATGGGGGAATTCAGGGAATACTCTGGATCTACCCAGTTCATGGAATACCTGAAGCACCGCAGCAGAAATTAGTTCCAGGTAGGTAATGATTGAAAAAAAGTCGAACAATAACTTTAAGAAAATTAAATAGTCATTTGTGTTCTCACCTGCTTGATCACGAGAATTTGCAGTAGTACTTTGCTACATCTTAAAAAAGGATAAAATCATATATTAAAAATAAAGTCTCCCTTCCCAACCTACAAAGCAAATCTAGATCTATTATTTTCTTCTCATTSTGGATAAAAGGAGCCAGGAGCAGTTGAAAATCTCAAGGCTTGTGCCCTTCAGTGTCCCAGTTAATGCTGAGTTAAAGAACTGAGGGTAAATCAAATGAAAGACTGACGCAAGGGTAGATTTCTGCTTGCGCACCCAGAACACTCCTGGAGAGTTTACAGGGTACAAAATATTGGAGTAGATATCTGTTGTTTTTCTCAGCCTTGAATTTCACTCCTTAATCAAAACCAGAATACAGAGTAGTGTGAACAGCAGTAAATTTTCCACTTGCTCTTGAGAAGTAAACTTGCATTAAAAGATGACTGACATTCATAAGGTTTCTGTCGTTGCTTATTTTTGGGATAGTAAATGCTTATAGATTTGACGCACCTATTTTTTAAAGGTGTGATATAATCCCAGAATTGTGAAACAGAAATTGTAAGCAGCTTTTTAAATCTGTAACCTTGATGAAACTACAGCTCAAGGTGTAGAAGAGGGACAATTTTACACCAACTTGTCTTTTCATCTTGCCTTTTGATGAGTCAATATAATACCTTTCTACGCTAAATAGACTAAGGTACAGGAATAACTTCTGGAAAACTATAGAAATAAATAGATATTTTTACTGTCACTAATTTAATTTGCTTAAGGACCCTTTACTTGCAGACAAATACCAATGATGTGGTATTAATTAGAGCTTTCATCTCCTTAATTTCCACTTTAATACCTTAAGGAATGAAGCAGAATATTATCATGCAATCAACTGTTGCCCAAAATGACAGTTTTAACGAGTCTCATTAGCATTAAAACTATGTATATTGATGTGAATATTTGTTGTGTTATTTAAAGCTGTTATGTAATTCACTGGCAGACTTTGAGATAAATCTCCCTTTTATTGGGCTGTTGTTTTCATTAGGTATAGAATTTATGAATTCAAACTGTTAGCATTCATAAATTGCTTAAGAGGCATCACTTCTGTATATGATAAGAAACTTAAGTAATGTAAAATCTTAAGTAATTTTAAATTCCTAAATGCTTCTTTAAAACAGCAAAACTAAACTGCAGAATATTTATAACTAAATGTGTTATCCACTAGTTTATATTCAGTAAATGTTTGTAATGCATACAAGGAGCATTGCATTAATTTTGAATATGTATCTCTTTTTGACCATCACCATGTTATGCTGGGCTAAATTTTTTTTTCTAAGGAAGTACTAGATCTTTCATTGAAAAATGAACTGGAAAACTAAAATACCTGTTTGTAAGTGTATTTATGAAACAGATTCCATTCCTGCCTTGATTCTGAAAGTCTATGGTTTTCAGTTATAAATAGACTTTTTAAAAATCCCTGTTGTGAGATAGGAACCCGAAGCAGGTAATTTACAAGAAACCTACTTTGTTTTTAAATCATTGTTTTTAATAATGATCGAAATAGTATCATCGTTTCTTTAATGCAGATATTTATTAAAATTGCCTGGAGGCTGCAAGCTGTTATGTCAAAACCCAAAGCTGCTTTGCTAGTATATTAGGCAGTTCATCTTTTGTGTCATTCTTATTTGCATCTTAATATACTTCTAGAAGTCACTCGACTTAGCATCTCATGAGACCAATTAAAATGATCAGTGGTCACAACRCATGTAGTATGTGTTAAGTAGATTACAACTTGGCTATCTTATAAAAGTGATTATAAATGGAGAATCATCCAGAATATTTTTTTAAATTCTTGTAGAGTCAAAGCAGCATACAATAATTTAGATTGGAAGGGACCACTGGAGGTCATCTAATCCAACCCCCGGCTCAAAGCCAGGTCTAATTAGATCAGGTTGCTCAGGGACTTGTCCAGTCAAATCCCACAGGGATCTGATTTTTATCCATAAATATTACTTAGCCATTTAGGAAAAAGAAAATGTAGAATAATTTCTGGTAGTAAGATGAGCTGTGGAATAGAAAATGATGCAGACACAACATGTGCACATGGTAATCTGAAATGCTTGGTAAGCTGGTATAATACAGACAATGTAATTTATTCTTGAATATGAGGCCATGCATCTTGAAAAAAGATGTGTTTTTAACTATTTCAGTAACTGTCCCTCATGGAAATGCTTAGAAGAGAGCTATAGAAATTATTTAAACCCTGTTAAACAGGAAAAGACCAAGAAAAAAGAAAGGTTGGGTTTTTTTAAAGAAAGGGAATGACTTGAACTTGATGTGCAATTATCTATTTTCCAAAATAATGATAGTGAATCAAGCTCCAGAACTGAAAGTTGAAGCTAAATAAACATGGTATAGAAGTAAGGGTTTCATTGCTCTTTTTTTAAACACTTTACATAATTACTTACCAAGATATGGTTCTGAATTATTTATCATTAAATCTTGATGTTAAGTTCAGTGTTAATTTTTAAAGAATCATTGGGTATAATTCTGATGAAAATAATATTTAGACCTTGAAACTGAGAAGTATATAATCAGCTTTTCTTTTTCATGTTGATTTCCCTATCTCTAGAAAATTCTAAGTCTTTTCTTTGGGAAAACATATTTTTCTTTCAGTTCTTGCATCTAATTTTCTCCTTTTTCTGTGGCAATAATTATTGAAAGAACCATAAACAATAACTATTGAAGTAAGATTTATAAAATCTAATGTGTAAGCTAAAACCCAACTATGTCATAATGAAAAAAGACGTATTTTAGAAGCAGTAAGTTAGAATCACTTACTGAATTGAGAAAAGCTCTGTCATGCTTCAAAGAGAAACTTGTGGCAGAATGCTTTTTATTCTGGCATAGTTCTGTAAAAGCTGAAGTTTGAACAGTATTCTTAAATTAAGAAATCAAAGAGTAACTTTCATTTCACTTTTAAATTCTTTCATTTCGCTTTCCTTTCAGTCTTCCTTTCTCATTGGCATATGTCAAAATATACCATAATTTCTCTTTGCAAATGAACTAAAATGAAGATACATTTAATGATTACAAAAAAGGAAGAAATTTGCAAGTGCTGTTGTGAACTAACTGTATGAACAGATTTTCGTTTGCTTAGCAATATTTTCTGCTTCTTCAACTAAACAGAACAATAGAAACTGTGGAATGGGAAAAAGCTTTTAGTTGTCTTGGTCCTTATTGGAATTCTGTCACTCTCTAAGCACATTTAACTTCTATGTTTAATTGTTTTGTTAAAATCAAGATGCTGATGCTTTACAAATAAGGGGTTCTTGCTTTTCTGTAGCTGTGGTACGCTGTCGAGCCAGGCAGAGAGTAGAAAGAAGAGTAGAAGTGCTGCTGACTGGTGTAGTTCCTGGTGCAAATGCTATGCCTGCCACAAGAAATTCTGCCACGGTCAATACAAATAAGCCAGCCAACATCCAAGAAGAAGTTCAAGTCACTGATGGTAAGAATAAATAGCTTGAATATCATGCTATTTTAGGAACATTGCAAGTAAGGTAAGTGCTTCGCCAAATGTAGCTCTGCCGTGACAACAGATAAGGTTTAGACAAATCCTTCTCTCAGTCCATATTTCTACCCTGTTGCAAACCTGGGACATTCGTGTAACAGTATGTCTGTCGTTATAGGCACCTCTGAACCTGAACCTTTCTTTTTTTGTATCATCTGTCTTGGATGTGAGGCTTGCACACATACCATCTCTCCTTTAAAGGAGAATAGCCTCCACAGTCTAAAGTTAGCAAAAATATGTCTGTGTAAGCATTGCAAGGAAATATTTATCTGCAGGTTGTCCCTATTTGTAAGATGCATTCCCACCAGCAGGCCAATATCTGCAGCAAAATGGATTGAAGAAGGAGGTCTTGTTTGAAAGAAGCAATAAAGCTTTGTAAAAAGATAGCGTCCACTTACTGTTAATCAGCAGAGGACACAGTGAAAATCAATTTCTTCAGTGATACACCAGCTTTTCATATTATACCTCTCTTTAAAACAGAATGTTACAACGTATAAGTAGTAAGAAAAGAATGCATGTTACTGCTGTATGCCCAGTATTTCTGTTAATATATGTGTGTTAACAGTCATACTCACTACAACAAATTATGCATTGTTACATTTTACCTTCATCTATTATTGCACCTTTAAGACTTAACCTACATTTCTTTTTGGGTTCAAAGTCATCCTACTTTTTAAGAAAAATGTTATTTAAAAGTTATGACACAGGACATGAGACATCCTAATGTGTGTTTAACGTAGCTGTAAATGAGGGGAAGGGATTTCACCCAYGCTCCAACTTTGTCAAGATGCATGTAATGCATTGTATGGTGGTAAAAGATGAGTCTACAGAAGTTGCTAGGATTGCAATCTATTAGGCAGTCAGTTTGAGAGGCAGGCAAACTTGGCTTTTGTGTCTCATTTATGCCATTTAAAATCTGGCCCAATAGAGGCTTTGCAGGAATACCGTGTTACAGAAACTCTCCTGCCAAAGAACTGTGAAAAACTGAAAAGCTGTAAAATGTAAATCAAGATGCATTACATCCCTCCTATAAGGATGATTTTCATGCAGACGTGCTCCTACCCTGCACACTGACCAATGTCGTCTCATATTGGCAATCACTGTCTAGATCTTTAAACAGATTTTATTTTTGAATGCTTTTAAAACAAGAGGCGATCTGAAGTTGAACTGTTAACAAGAGCTTGCACAGCATATACTTACTGTTTAGTTAATATTTATAATTATTTAGTTAAACTTTATATTTGCTCATATTGTGGTGACAAAGGTAACTTATTGTCTGGGCATATTATTATCTTATATTCCCATATTACGAAGTGATAGTGATCAGTCTAGTAAAATAAAAAGATGTGAAGTTCTCAACGTACATTCTTGCCTCTTGGGAGAACTGTAAATACTATTATATAACTTTATTCAGCCTTGTGAGAACAGCTGTGTATCAAAATATGTTACCTTTTTTTTTCACTATAGAGTAGCAGGCCTAGCTCTTTACTGACTTGTCACATATGAGTAGGCTACCTTCAACATACCTGGGCTRTTTCCCTCCAACATGGTGGCATCTGAATTAACAAGAAGAACATGCATTGAGCAAGTTGAGGCAGCATTTTGAAAGACTTGCAGATTCATGATGTGTAGTGCTTGTTTTATTCATAGGAATAATCTTTCATATTTATTAACACTGGCTTCTGCACATACTGCAAGACATTGATTTGGGACATTGCACCTTTTCAAGCAAGAAGTCTGGTAATGAAATGCTTTACACCATAGGTGGAGTAAGATCATTTATAACTCTGGTGCTTTTCATGGTTTTCAATGACATTATAATGTCATTATTGCTAGATGAATTTGATACCTGTTAGGAATAAAATTTAATGGTACTATCTCAGCTTTCTGTAGCGTACCATTAATAACATAAATAAAAGCATAAACCTCTAAGATAACAGCTTGGCAAGCTGTTTTTCATTTTTTCTCTTCTGAAAGAGTGATTCATCAGAGTGTGTGTGTGATGTGTGGTAAGCAGTTTTTATATCCAAAGATAAATGATGATAATTACTGGCAGATCAGATTTAAACAGCTACTACTGTGCTTCAGTATTTAAATTATTTGGACAAGTATAAGTTCTTGGGAAGTGAAAAATCTTCAAGCATGTGTTTTACATTAAAAGAATTCAATTTCATCCAATCCAGAAGATATCATTTGAAACAGAAAATTGTTATAATTTCTTAAGAAAGAGGGGACAATCTAAATACTGTCTAGCTAAAATGACATAGTTTGTTATTCAGAAGTCAGCAAAGTTCCAGAGATCAAATAATTAAAGCTTAATGTTTTAGACATACCAATTACAATTTGGCCCTTTTAAAAAATAGTTTTCATTGTATTAAATGCATATTTTTACCCTATATGTATTTTTCATCTGTTTTCTTACATATGGCTCTAAAGACATTTTTTTCAGTAAACAAAATTTAAGACCCAAGATTCATCCAAACAAGTGTGAAGGTTGTTATTCTTTATTCTAATAAAATAGCTTTTTTAGTTTACTTTAAATATTCAATGGGAAATACAAACATGTTTAATTTTCCATGATCTTCTAAGAAAATCATCAAACATTCACAAATTATCAGTTATTGATATTTGACTGAAATTCACAAATTTCTAAGCAACCAAACTTGACTGTGTTGGCAGCATGTGGAGTACACAGCCAGAGTATCTTCTGGTTGAGGAAATACACTCGTCAGTCCTGTTCTGTCTCTGTGTTTGTCACGGTGCTTTGCAACCTACCCTTTTCAATTGCTTCACTTTGTCACATAAACCAACCATAAGGTCTGAGATAGCCCTTCTCACAGCCCAAAGACTGGTCTTGGTTCCTTGCTCCTGGGTTCTTACTTCTGGGAAGGTTTCGTGACAGTTAATTTTTTGGGGAAATAGTGCTGTCCAGGTTCTGTAGGGTAGCATAGGTATGAGGCTTTTTTATGTTATGTGCAAGTTTCGCAGCTATGCTGACTTCTGACTAAACAGATGGACAGTTCAATTGCACCTAGTGGTTAAATAACATTTTCCAGATATGCTAATCCTTAATGTACATTGGCATACATTATGCACATGGGCATACATTATGCAAAGTGTATCTGTACCCTTTGTTTCACCATTTACAAAAATAGCAAATATATATATATTCTATCCAATTTTATAGCAATTATCTAACATTCAAAAATTCCTGATGCTCATCAGAATATTCAGAAAGCCTCTATTTTCTTTAACTTCATTAAAGCAACTCTTTGAAACAGGGGAAGAAGAACAACATGTCCAAACACATGTTAAAAGCTATTCCCCCCAGCAAGATTTTATGTCAGCCAGTGGTATGGTTTCCACTAAATGCCAATTTGATGTCTCAGATCTGGATTGGGAAGCTCACCTTTAAGAAATGAGTTCAATAAAATTGGGTATAACCAAAGAAATCTTAACAGCATAAGAAAGAAGAATGCCAGTATAGGTGGAGACAAAATATTCTTACAGACTTATGTCTCATCCAGAGATTTTAATTTAATTGCTGATCAAGTGTAGCAGGTTAATATTGAAAGAAATATGAAGAGGATAATAATGATGAAGATGGCCCTATATCTTACTTAAGCCATCGCTTTATTGTCAGAATAATTGTGGTATTATTTTTGAAATGGTATTTGAGGATAAGAGAATTATAGCTATGTAAATGAGATTGTTAAATGATTTTTTTACTCTGCGAGAAGTAGAAGAAAGAACAACAACGTGTTTGTTTTGGATTAACAGTTGGTGAAAGCTGTGAGCAATGGCAACATGAAAGTGTTGACAAGGGGATGAACCCCCAGTTGGGTCACTCTGTTATGGATTATTACCTTGTTGTTAAAGGTACCACCTCCTGCTGGAAAACGAGAAACTAGCACAAGTCAAAGAATAGGGCAACAGAGTAGAAATGAAAGCCTAGATGGATTATTTTGTCAGCTACATAATTTTTGTTAACATCTGGCTGTTTGTTTCTTTATTTATGAGCGAACCATGGGAGAGATTTGATGCATTGTTTATTTTCTTTATTGAACTGCAATATGGACAGGCATTTTAATAAAGAACTTCAAATAGGACTTTATTTACCTGATGTTGATATACAGGGTTACCACTTGGTCCATTAAAAAAAGCATAATTTTTTCTTGCACAAGTAACCCATCCTACTCCCATTTCTTAATATAACTAGAACAATAAGGACAAATACTGAAAAAAGAGCTTGTGAATTGTGAGGAAACATAGTTTGTAACTGCTTACATTTCTGTTTACAGGACAGTCACTCATTTCTGTTTCTTTGCCATTTTATAAAATGCTGAAATCTGCAAGCCATAAGAATGAGAGTCGTCATTATGTAAATTGAAATTACTTTCTAACACCTATGCAAAATCGTGCTCAGTTAAAATGTTCAACACTTACAGGGAACCAGATCAACTATTAACTAATCTGAAGTTATTTATTCAGCTTCACAAAAGTGCAAAAAAAAAACCTAATAGAAACCCAGAAATTATTCAATTCTTCCTGGTGTTACTTTTCGGTATGATGTACATCCAGGAAAAATGAGAAGTCCAAAAGAACTACTTGGCTAGCCCAACATAACATATCTCTGAAAGAAGAACACACAAATAGATATCTCTTAAAAATGTCTTTTGAGTTAGCGGCTAAGGGAAACCTAGGCAATATAATTTGCTGCAAGAGTCTCTGAATTACTTTAATTGTTATATGACTGTGATTGTCAAAGTTCTATTTCTCCCATTTCTTATTCACAGAATTTCCTGTAATTTCTTTGGTTGGGTGATAAGGAAGTATTAATTCCATAGAAACAGCACCACTGCACCCTTGTTTTTTAAAGATATTTTGGGAAAGCTTCTGTAAGTCAAAACCATAGTTAGCACAGGATCTCCAGGATCTTAGCTGAGCTTCTGCAACATCATAGCACCTCACAATGAACCATCTGCATTAATTAGCACTAGGTTTTTTGCATTATTTTCTCATTAATTATGGGCCATCAAGAAAGCATAGCTAATCAAAGCCCTTAAGATGTGAACTTTGTAGGTTTTCCAGAACAGTGGACCAGTGCTTTCCCTGTCTGTCTCAGCTGTGTTTGCATGCTTTTCATCTTAAAAAAGCAAGCAGAGGGTTTATACACTTAAATTTGCCTCAGATAACATATCTGACAGTCACTGTAGTAACAAACACATGCACACATACAACAAGTTTATCCCAAATGCTTTTCTATTTCCAGTTTATTACATACTATTGTCATTTTTGTGCTAAAATTATTTGTCCTTGTTTTCTTCTGTCTCTGAAGCTGCACTGTTCAAGTATTGTTGTTGTTACAGAAAATGAAGTTATCCACCCTAGATCTTCTGCTCTCCCACATTGCATGTTTCCCATATGAACATGAAGCAAAAAGGAAAAAACAAAACTTTCCCACTTGTTATGGGGAATGTATACAATTTCATGTTTTTGTAAATAAGTACGTTGGGCCTGTAGTTTTGACAGTTTAAGAATAAGTTGATCTGAAGCTTTGAAGATATAGCTAGAAATTAAAATTATAAGACAAGTAACTAGAAGTTGCATAGAATCGCCACAGAACACTGAATGAAATGGTAACCTTGAACCATTACTCTTTCTTCAAGCCAGCTGAGGAAGACAGAGTGAAACCTCAGAAATTTACTACACAAACTTTTTATTAGTTCTGAAACTTGATTTGTATCCAAAAAATAACACAAGTGGATACCTCCCATGAGATTACAGCTGTCTTATAGCAGAGGAATTTACACTCCCCTGTGCTATAGATGTTCCACCTTATGTATAACTGAATGCAATTCGTTGGATAAGAAAAAAGGAAGCAAATGAATGTTACCCTAGTGATTAGGTCGTGTGTTCTAGTCTCTGTGGCTAAGTCTGTTTTGTATATTAAAAAAGTCAAAAGATAAAAAATACATCCTTTTGTAATAGACCATAGTATAGTGTAAAACTATCTAAGAAATGCTTACAGATATTAGCGACAGTACCAGAAACAATTTATCTGCATCATGAGAGAGTTCCATGTGCATAAATTTACATTTTTGGTAATTTTCAATGAAAAATCAATATGTGATCATCAAATCAAAGGTTAGATCATAGCACAGATATTAGAATTGAAATTATATCAGGAAACTTATAAACAATTGAAGTTATTTTGGTGTGACATAAGACATAGATTCTTTCTATCATCTCATTTATAAGAATACTTTTATATGAACAGGTGAGGAATACTTGCTAGGCAATTTTTCTTTTTTCCATATCCCCTTACAAGTTAGAAAGAAATACAGAGGATGACTCCACCTGAGACTGCAAGTTTGTATTACCCCTTTTACCTCTGTTTATGTTTGTCGTGTAGCGTGCTTTTTTAATTTGCAGAGCTGCTGAGTGGGAGCTTTGAGTATGCGGGGCCATGTTTTCAAAACACAAAAATCTGATTTTCTATGGGAAAATCTTCAGGCTGAAGTTCTTTAGTCTATAGTCACACATGCTTATTTGCCTAGTGATTTAGATGAAGATACTGGGAAATAGTATAACCTAGGTTGACATCTTCGTCATCCAAATTTCTAACAAATGCAGCTATTAAAAAAAAAAACAACAGAACAGAATCAATTCCTGGTCCCTAGGTCCCTGTTTCATATGATGACCATGAATCAATGGATATATTGCAAATCACAACAGCTAGCATATGTCCTTCTCACATGTCCTCAAAAAACAACACCCAAAACCTTACAATACACACATTCCCATGCCACATCTCTCTTCCCATCCCACACAAAAAAGATGAAGTTTTCATTGTGTTCAACAGGCAACCAGATTCTAATCAGTCTGGACTGTTTATGTTAAGAGAAGATATTCCATTGTTATTAAGTAAAGTAATGTGTCTGTCTGAAATACCTGCTAATTAAGTTAAAACATTTTAAACCACGCTATTTTTAATCTTCTAAAACAAACTTGAATTGTAATTGCAAGCAAGAAGTAGCTCAACAGATCAGATTGTAAGGTCTTTTCAGCTTCTGGAAGTACTGCATTCTGTAACTGGCAGACTTAATAGATGTAAAAGTGCCTTTAAAATCAACAAGAAGCTCTTTGCTACATATATGCTATGTTATTTCAAGCATTGTGAGTTTCAGAGTTTTTGGATTAAGAAGTTTTGGATTGGTTTGTGTCAGCTCTACAGAATTTCAAAGGGCAAATAAATGGTACTGGATGTAGGAATATTTTAAATAGCAGTGTTTTATGACTCGTTGAAAAACTGAAACTGGCCTTGCTGAGTAAGAACTGCATCTCAGTGCAATTTAATACATTTGGATTTTTAGCAGCAATCAGCCAA
This sequence comes from Phoebastria nigripes, assembly GCA_035582835.1. Classification (NCBI taxonomy): domain Eukaryota; kingdom Metazoa; phylum Chordata; class Aves; order Procellariiformes; family Diomedeidae; genus Phoebastria; species Phoebastria nigripes. Next base: position 375,917 of record JAYKAV010002858.1, on the reverse strand, counting down.
GGTGCTCCTTCTCACTCAAAATTTTTTCAGACTGATCAAGGCTGATCAGAAAAATCTATTTTTATAAAAGCAAAATGGTTCTAATTTTACACCCAAGTTACAAGACAGAAGTTAAAAGTAGTCAGAAAACACTTATTTTCTCTTGGAACAGGTATTTTAAACTTATTTATTGTATTGCCATTAGTTCAGGAAAACCACCATACATTGTACAGACACGCAGCTGATTTACAAAGTGATGCTTAGATCCACAATATTTTAAGACTCTATTCCTGAACATGAAGAATTTTGTAAGTAACTATGAAGGAGCTTGAATTTCTAAATGCATAATTACTCTTATTCAGTAGCACAAATTATATTTGTATTTTGCATGTAAGCCTAATAAGAAACTGTGAAGGCAATGAAATAGCTAGTGATAGGTTAAATCTATTTGTTCTTCTCATTTGGAAGGTCACATTCATACAGCAGTAAAATGATATTTTAACTGGCAAGTGATAAAGTTCCATGAATGGAAATGTTATGTTCCAAAATATGGAAAAGGGCGTTTTCTGTCTCAGAGTACATGTTGACACAGTACATGTTGACAGTGTTGGAAGACAAGGAGCAAGAAAGATTTCTAAAGCAAGTGGTTTAAATGAATTTTGAAAAGAGAGAGAAAGTGACTAAGTGTATACACCATAACAAAAAAAACTCGAAAATTCTTTGAACACAAGAGCGTGATAAAGGAATTAGAGCAAAATCACTGGTATCTTCTTAACCACCTATAGGAAATTAGTAATTACAGTCATTGATGCATTGTCAAAAAAAACCCCAAAACAAAAAAACGTGCCCTGTGAGTTATGTATTTCCAGTAAACCACCAAACAATAAAAAAGAAAGCTAAAAACTAGGATACTTCTGAGGGTGAGAGGGCAGCTGGGAGGGGGGAAAGGATAGCCATAATGCCGACATATAAAAAGACCGGAAACAACAACCTTGCTATTGCTTCATGATCTGCAGGTTATCTGGTGGCCTATCTGTAAACACACTGCCCCTCCAAAGGAATCTGAAGAAATTTGCTTGCGTTGGAAGTTGGTCTTCCAAATGACAAGCATAATTTCTTTTAGTCATTAATGTAACTACTTTAAGCATTGAAGTGCATAGACATCATCGTGGTGAGTGCAGTGAAAAAACCTGTGAAATGATAAAAAATATTGTTTTCAATTTAGCATTTGCTTGGGCCAATACGAATTGAATGGTTAGGTTAAAAGATGTCTTGAGTGGTTACTGATTTCAGGGGTCAACATTCAAAGTGAGGCAAATGAGTCAGGATACCATGGGAAAAATAATGTCTATGAATTAAGACTACATCATAACATATGTTCATGAAGAAGCTGGTTTGACGTTGCCTGTGCCCAGGTACAGATGCGATCTTTATTTGCAAGAATTGCTAGATAAATGAAGACAATACTAAATAAAAAAGGAGAACGTGGAAAAAGGAATACAATATTTTTGAAAAAATACATTTTAATCAGTTCCTTTAAAGCATTAATTTATAGATTAGTGTACAAATCTAAGTAGAATGCCAGACCAAAGCAGGATAATGTGAAAGATCCTTTGGGCTGATAAGAATCCTTCTGCTTTTCCTGAGGTTTTTGCTTCAATATACTATGCCAAGTAATATCAAAATAAAGAAAGAGTGTTAAGAGGGGAGTATGGGTAGACATAATAAAAAGGGAACTAGTCCAAAAAGGATTCAGAGAGAGAGAGGATATATGGAAACTAGCTGCAAGGAAGAATGCAGAAATGTATGCGGAACAGCAGATGTTAGATGCACACCGTGTATTTCATGTACGTGGATTCACAAACTTCCATTTAATTCACTAAATGATGCAGTGTTTTGAAGAAAGACGTTCTCAAAAAAAAAAGGGGGAAAGTGCTTTCTACTGCTTTCTTTACAGTAGAAATCTGCTTTAGCAGTAGAAATCTGTTTTAAAGAAGTGTTTTGAAAGAGAAAAAAATTAGCAAGCAGAAAAATCAACTCGAAGAGAAAATTTAGAAAAGAAATGTTGAAGTTCATTGCTAGGGGAATAGGCAGTGGGATGCAGGGTAAAAAAAGATGAGGCTAAGAGTGGAATTTTGCAGAGCCTTAAAGATATGGATGAAAAGCTTTAACTGTATATGGAAAGAGAAATAAATTTGTAGGGAAGAGATAGAAAGATTTATACACAGAACTACACTGAGGATTTCCTTGAATTGCATTGAGGATCAATAAGTACGTTATCAACAGAAGGACACTACTTTATTATCCATTTATTTCTTTGTATTTAAGGTAATTTGGTGTCTGGCATTTAATGAAGTATATGATGTTATCTTTGCTGATATTTATAATGCTGTACATACAGCACTTTTGTACCTGTAGGAAGAAATTTAGTGAAAGGCACATTCAACTACAACCAGGTCTTTTCAGGTTCTTGTGCAATTTGTTTATTCTGCTGCTATTATCCTGGAGTTATGACATTTTACAGTGAGAAATAGATATTTACTTCTCAGATGTGATTCATTTCTTACTGCCCAGATGATACCATCTGCTTAAATGTTAGGATGTTCTTGACCACCAGGCTTCCTTTTATTTTTTTTCCTTTATTACTCTTATAATTCACTTTTGCTATTCACTTGAATATTTACTTGAAAACTGTATTAAAATGATTTAATCTACTGTACAGTAACGTATTCTGTCTGCTGCTGCTTTTGCTGGTAAGGCAAAACTGCATACTTAATGTTCATTCCCCACTGCCTACTGAGTTCCAGCAGTGTGTGGGAAGTCTCCTGGAAGACAGTGGAAAAGCAGGAGAAGGACAAGTGTCAGATGAGAGCTGAATGGGGTTATGAAGACAGTTTGGAAGGTCAACATTAGATGCCAGCTGTCTGGTAGAAGTGAGTAGTTCAGGTCTGGTCCTGTAGTTTCTATTTTACCAGTTCGGAGACTATTAGATCAAGAAATCTTTGTTTAGTGTCAGGGCCACAATGGATACTTAGCCTTGAAGAATTAGCAGAACCAGCGGAAAAAAATCAGTGAGAGAGTGCGATATGTTTACATTCAGCATCAAATAAAATAATTTATCTAGCTTTTGAAAAACATGAAGCTGCAAGTTTATGAATGGCTGGGCCTTCATTCTGTGTTTGTATTCTGTGATTGTGCTGACCTCCTGTATTAAATAACTGCAAGTAAGATGGCAGCCTGCTGAATGGGAGGTGAGGAAGGCCAACTGAGTGAATTCACTTGCATCTCTGTTTTATTGCATCTATCCAAGGAAAAGCCTCTGTAATGAGGACAAGCAGTTTTGCAGTCTGAACATCTTTCCATCACAGCTTTAATCTCTGCCTGTCTCATTGGAAGTGGGAGACAGTGTGAAAGTAAGGAGGGTCCCTTAGAAAGTTCCTCCCCCTTGCCGTTTTTATGTCACCAACTCCACTGCAGGTTAAGCACTATTTGCAGAGAGCTCAGGTAGCTGGATCTCCTTTAGGCATCCACAAGAGACTGCAGCCTCACAGGCCAGTGTCCATTAGATTTTTATCATCAGAAAACACATTGTATAATGAGCTGGTCTTCAGTGAAGTCAAATACTTACTGGCTTTTCAAAAATAGGAGGGAGGTACAAAGGCTTCTCTAATGACAGTGTGAAACTCTATTCCAGGTCAGATATATCCAGTGGGCCTTTCACAGTACCTTCGATAGATGTTAGACCCATCAATGTCTTTGTAATTAACTCTTTTGAAGCTTGAATACAGGGTTTTTTTCCACTAAAAAGTCATTTAAATTCCTGAGGTTCTTATTTTGTGAACCTGTTAGACTCGTCTTTTAATTTTTAGATGTATGACATCTATTAATTAGTTTTACAGTAAATCCTAACAGTCACAAAAATTCACATTTGCCCAATTTATATGCTCAGAGTGTAAAATCCTTGGAGTTTCCACACTATCATTCTTATGAGTCAGAGAATAAATAAAAAAAAAGTGATCTATTTCCTTTCATCTTCCTAGAGGCTATTTAAAAAAAAACCCAAACAAATCCTCAACACTTTAATTCTGGTGCTTTTTAAGGAGTATCCTTACTAGCACTTGAAAATAAATGACAGCCAAGTCACAGAACTATATAGCTCAAAAACCTTATTGGTTTTTAAACATAGCTGCTTCAGTAATTCTGCATACACAAATGTTGCCTAAATGCATACTACCTTTTGGAAGTCTTTATTTACTCAAAGGAAAACACTTAAAGACTGAGATTAATTGCCTTTCAAAACAAGAAATGTTTAATACTTTAAAAAAATTGTCTTGGAATAATTACGTCAAAAACATATTCTTACTCCTTTTCTTACTTAAATAATGCATAATATTCTTCAGGAAATATGAGGAAGTAATATTTATTATAATTGGAATTTCTATTCCCTAGATGTGACAAGCTTTATATAAATTGCATGCTTATATCTTCCCAGTGTTTGGATTGATAAGTATCTCTATGTTGGGTCAGATGTGGTTAAAACTCTCCCTGCTGCTCTCTATTTGCAGAAGAGAGATGGATTAATTGTGGTATACTTTATATCTGCATGTGTATTTTACAATTTGCATTAGATAAAATAAGAGTTTTACCTGTATTAAAATGGTGATTCTTAAAAAGAAAACTAGTGAATGAAAACATACAAAGAGTGGGGCTAAAGGGTCAAGGCATATTTGAATCATATGCTATATTGTATTTGGCATTACTTTAAAGAAAAATGTTAATTTTTTCTCCAATGTTTTATTTATTTCACCATTTTAATTGAAACTGGAAATTCTAAGTGTCAAGAGAACTCTGAACATTTGACAATTTGGACAAATTTCTGGTAACGATTCACAACTTTTTTTTGCCTCTAGCTTCTGCCAGTTTGCTTAAGCAGCATGTGTATTATGGAATTGTGTAGAATTAAATATTACCATATTCACAGAGGCTTCCCATAGTATGATAATATAGCAGTCTTCAGGCAGCCGTGTCGAAAATCTAATTACATTTTTCTTTTTTGAACAGTCCTAAACTAGATTGGCAGTGTAGATCAAAACCAGCTAAGGGACCAGCATAACAAAGCTTTCAAATACTGGCACTTATAAATGCATCGTTTTTCCTTAGGTGCTGTAAATATTAAAATATTTTAACTAAATACTTAATATGAGCATAGAACAGGTTACAAAACAGCCTGGAGCAGAAAGAATATAAATATTTAATTGCTTCTGACTAAAAGGTACTATATACATATGTCAGACCAAACCCAAATGTCTTTGGACGCTAAAAGCAGCATGCAATTCACAACATTTTCTTCCTAGCATCTGATCTATAAAATAAGCTTTTCATGAGTAGCATTGTGTGATATAACTGCTGAAAGAAACATCTGCTCAACAGTTGCAATTTTCTCACTGTGGAGTGTTCCAAATGATGTCATCTTTTCTCTGCCATAATAAGTTAATTTTTATGTCTGAATCTTCATGTTTTGGCATTTGTCTAGGGTGACTACTACAAGCCTTGGGCTGTGTTGGAATCTGAATGCAGAGCATAAACATTATATTTTTCAAATAGAGAAACAACAAAGCATGGAACAATGTAGGATGATCCCAGGAATTTTATAAACTGTAGGAAAAATGTTCATGTTTAATTTCATTATAACAAAGTACATTTATTGTAATAAAGTGCATTTATAATAGATGGATTAATACATGGATATGCTGTATATTCGGTACTCAGTGTGTATCTACTATGACCGATAATCCCATATGTTGGTAATAATATTTTGCTTTCGTCTGTGTAACTCTTTGATCTAGCATAAATTGTACAGACTTCTGTGTGAAGGATCCACTTTAAAGAGTCAGAAATGTTTCAATATAAGCTGCAGCATTTCTTAGGGTTAATCTGTGTGTTACAAAAACATTGGCAACAAAAGTTGAATGAAGTAGAAAGAAGGAATCTGTGCATTTCAGAAAAGGGGAAAGGACTACAAGCATAGGAAGGCATCTCCATGCTCACTGACACTGGCTAGCGTTACAGGTTGGCAAAAACGAAGTAAGGTTTTGTTCAAATATCTCACACATTGTTTCTTGACTTTATATAAAAATAAATATTTAGTCTGTATTTTAGAATTCCAAGTTGGAAGGCCTTGGGAATTAACTCTGCAGCTGACTGGCACCCTATAGCCAGCATATACAGGGACGCATACATAGGAGTTGTCTTAACACAACACATTGTACTAAGCTGTGCAAATTCAAAATGTGCCCTGAGAGATGTGGTCATAGTAAAATGAAATCTCCTGTAGGATTTAGTGGTTGTGTTAAAACACTTTTCATCCATAAAACATGTAAAATTCTTAAATAAATTAGCAGCTTGAGATTCTTTTCCTTGTAGAAACGTTCCCTTCTGTGCACAAATTACTATTGTATACTGAATATTGCAGTTTTCTTTATTACAGCTGGAGGAGACATTAGATTCAAGAAGCTCAGCTGTTTATTCCTGTGTCATTACTACTTGGCCTTTTCATAGCTGCTATGGGGAATAAGCGAAGAGGCTGCTAGTGACATCTTCACTATTTTTCTGTAGACTGTTTCTCAGGCTTGCGGCCATCAATGGCACTGATGTCCTTAATGACTTTTTTTTTTTTTTTTGAGATTGTCCCAATAGCATTACTCAAAAATAGTATTACATTCTTGCAATTTTCATTTGACTGATGAACTAGAAATATCTCACCATAATGCAGAAGTGGTAGCCAGAACAATATTGCTTTACTGTTCACTTCTCCGAAGTACGTTCTCCAGCTTCCATTTTGCCAGAAACTATATAGCCTGTCATATGAAATTGGAAGATTTTGCTATGCAGTCAGGAGCAGATGACTCAAGTTTTGGATAATTACTAGTTTTACTTATTTGTCATATTTAGTAATGAAAGAATTTTAACTACTAGCCAGCCAACTGTGTGAGGTTAGAGTGCACACAGACTGATCGTTCTCTTGTATTATTTAGGTTTCTCTACAACAGTGGAATTTCTGTATGAATTACAGTATCAATCAAATGAAATTAAATCTCAGCTTGGAGCTTTGGTTGGTATGCATCTGATTCAAAGAGAACGGGATACAGAATCCGGAATCGTAACACTGATCTTTAATATAGTGTTTGCACCTAACAAACCGATGAGGTAAGTTCCTGTTCCTTATTGCCARCACAACATGCAATAAAATCCTGTCCGGTCACTCTTAGCTATGTAAGCACCTCCCTGCATTGTTTTCCTCATTTTGTTTTCACCTCTGAGATCTATTATTTTAGATTTTCTCACTTGCTACTTCTCAGTATGATGTCTTTGGTATTAAAACTGACAGTGTTTGTTTTTAATGCCTACTAGATGGTTCTGCTAAGTTACTGCCTTAGTCTGTGTGTGTATCAATTTACTTCTAAACATTGGAGTATTGAAAGACTTCCAATGAAAATTAGTTTTTCTCAAAATTTGGGGAAAGCATACAGACAAGATGGTTTGTCAGTCTTGAAGAACTTCCTAGACGAGCATGTGTGCATATTCTTTGGCTGGATGGGATGGTTGAATTTGAAATTAGTCTCTAGTGCGCCAGTAACAAGAGTCCACAGGAAAATATTATCCTTTTTTATAGCTGTGATGTGAAAAATGATGGGTTTGCTTTCATTTACATTAGGACACCCCACCTCTTTAAAAAGAAACAGTGAAAGGGAGATCCTTTTGGAGAGAGAGGGAAGTTGCACCTTCCTTTTGAAGCAGTCAAATGTGTATAGGGAGGAAAGAAGCTTCAGTAAGATGCAGGCACACGGTAAATTCAGAGGCTCCACATTACCAGGAAGATTAGGGAGCAGTCACTGCCGAATATCATGGGCTGCATGCAAAGAGAGTATTTTTAGGATGCAGGAGGGAACTGAAATAAAAAAAGAGCAAACCTGTAGGAAAGACTATCCACCCACTCCATGCAGTGCCATTGTGTCAGAGGGGAGGTTAATTTAGAAACCCTTTTTATTTCTACTGTGTCCTTTTTTTTTTTTTTTTCCTGTTTTGATTTGGTTTTTTATCTTTGTGTACTTGAGACCTATCAGGCTTCATGTAGAGGACTCAATGACTGCAATTAATTAGTTTCTTTATCTTCAGAATCTACAGCACCAACTCTCTTCTTAGATGGTCTGAAGACATCAGAGTCTGGAATTTTCCTAAAGTACATAGACCTTCGTCAGATCTATTTGATTCTAATATGAACTGCTAACATGTTCTGGACCAAATTCTCCTCTAAAACCACAATAAATAAAGAAAAATGAATAAAACAAATTAAGTTAAACAAATTTAACTCAACAAAGAGTAAGCAGAAGAAGAATCAAATCTCATGGCTGTGCCCATCATTTTCCTTTCATATTATGTCCTTTCTTGTACTTTGCTGTAAATATCAAGTGCTATTTAGTCTAYATTCCAGTCTAAGTGCAACTGATATGTACTATGCCACATAAAATTAAGGATGTATTCCAATTTAAAGCCATCTGTATTTTCATTTTACTGTAGCATAGTTCTACACACTCAAGGCTTATTTTGGACATTAATTTACTCAGTTTATGTTTTATAATGTTGTTCTACGTATTGAATGTTTTTATCTGAAATTTTAAGGAACAAAGCAACTCTCGTAGTACAGTGCACTACAGGCGGTGTTTGGAAGTTTCCAATGCTGTTCATTGCTACGGAGCCAGAAGTGGATGATGTCATCAACATTGAAGCAGTTGGCCTGAATAAGGAATCTATAGTTGGCTTTAAGCTTACAAGCCAGACAAGGTAAAAATACTTATAAAAGAGTATTTATGCAGTTTTCTGAGGCTAGAACTCACRCTCAAACACATTGGATAGGATAGATTTGGGCAACAGAAACATAACTGGGCTGCAGCTATTTCAGTAATACATCATTAATTTCAAGTGCTACATTGTATAGGTAACAAATGTGATTTTTTAGCAAACCCATAGTGTCATTTGTCTACAGCAGAAAGTGAAGGAATAAATTGTGTGGTACTGATAGATAAGTTTGGAAATAGTAAATAGCGTACCTGAACGAATCATGATGCTTACAATCTAATTAGCTTATGGAAGTTTTTAAATTTCCTTTTTTTCTTTAAAATTGACTTTTTTTACTGTATATCTAGAAAGTGTGCCAGATATGCTGATTGATAGTTAACTTTCATTGTAGACACATGCTTTTGTAGCATCCCCAGCAGGCAGTGTCCTTGGTTCCAACTGATTTTTTTTTAAAAGCTTATTTCCAAAAGCTGTGCATCTAAGATGGACAGTTGTTCCAGCTTTTAGATGGCTGTCAGTGATGATAATTACTGAGGACTCTGAAAAAGGCTCCTATCACAGTGTTCAAGTTAACAGCTTCAATAGAATGGGCTGTTTCAGGAAGAAAAGTGAAGCAATTGCTCTGGCAATACTGTAATCTCCTGGTAGGTGTTTGATAGTAGTGAAGAGACCTAATGTTCTCCAGAAAGGCATTATAAAACCTGAATCATTATAGTTATATAAAGAAGGAGCCATGATGGAAGATAGATTCCCTTTTTCCCTTAAACAAATTCCAACTTTATTTTACATAACAAGGGTTCCCCCTGTACATTTCAAATACAAAATGTAATGCTTGCATCTACTGAATAAGCTCTGTGTTGTAAATAGTGGCAACAACTGCTCTGTAAGTTTTATATTGCTTTATCTTATCTTTGATTTGCTTAGGAGCTTTTGGTGGTGGAGGTTTTTTTTATAGAAATARAACAGTCAGCCAACCAACATTTAGCATACCGGATCTGCAGTTTAAAAGCAATTACACAAGAAACCCGTATATTACAGATGTAATTTAATGCTTGAATAACTCCAATGACTTAGATTAAAAATAAAACCATGAAATAGTAAAATATGGATTAAAAGTTTCAATTGGGATAGGGAGTGTCATGCTATAGACCTTCCCTGAAAAAAATGATCAGCCCTTTGGAGTTTTTCTTGAGTAAACAGCAGCACAATCCCATAGAGAATCTGTTCTGGTACTTAAAGAGAGGTGGGKTTTTTTTTACCCTGCATATAGATACTTTCTGTCTTCCTTTCTTATGCTGGATAGTACCTCGTGGCACTGCTACTTTGAGAGTAACTGGGGGAGAAACACATGTATTTCTGAGTAACCTGCTAGAAAGGGACTCTGCAGCTGTGTCTTTTTCTCCCTCTGCTACTTGCAGGACAGAGTGGTTGCACAGCATCAGTGAGAAGACCTGTGCATCTTTTTGGGCTAGCAGGGTGCATAGTGATGCAACAAAAAATATTTGAGAACCACAGCCCCCAGAAAAGGCTCAGTATCTTATTAAGGACGGATTAGGATTCTCTTATATTTACCAAGTTGAATGAGGATCTTCAGTGATCCACAGATCCACCTTTGGTGACCACYACAAAGCTATGAGGTCAATGGTTTTAGCCTTCTTTTTTCTTTACAGCTACTGCAACTCAAACGTGGGCTTCTCCCTTTAATTCCACCTCTCCCCTCCCCAGCAAAATCCTCAATGGGTACGAAATATTTCAGACTGAATTCATGATTTTCCAGTTTACCCATAACTACATTTGATGTACTTGCTTCAGGAATGATGAACAGTTACAAATGGGAGGTAGTTGCTACGCTGCTCACAATGATCTGCAATAATGAAAGCTCTGAGAGTCCATGCAAATATGTAATGCACTCTCTCTTTTAGTACGTTTAAAATTGACACACACACATGCCCCCAATGAGAAATAGCCCAATATCTGCTTCAATAAATAATGAAAGACACTGAGAATGGAGCCAAGCAGTTTTGTTGTATGAAGAAAACTCAAATATATTTTTAGAACCTGTCTGCACCTAGGACAGTTGTGATATATGAGTAGTCCAATATTTTACTTTCAGCTTTACAAATTCAAAAGGGACATGTTGTTGAATGGTTTCTTGTAATGGCATTAAGATTGGTTAGAGTCAAATAAGCAGATCTCACTTGTTAAATAAGAAAAATCTGCCATTTTTTAACATTCATAGGTGACATTCTTCGGGTTTTGTCATAAATGTAGGTTTAATTCAACACCAGCTGAAATCATTGGCAATATTTCCACTGAGGTAATTGGCTTTATTACAAGCCTCTAATGTTTGTCTTAACATTAGTGCTTGTTTTAACACCAAATGGATTATTGAATGCCAATGGTTTACAGAATGACAGCAGTATTAACCAAAAAGAATAGATAAAATCTTATCTCTGGAAATAAAAATTATAGAAACTTGTTTGACACCCAGCTCAAATTATTGGTCTATTATTTTATGGTGATGTCTGTAATTGAAACAGAGACTAAAAATTCCAGAAGTGATGCTTTGCTTAAGAAAACTAGTCCTTTCTGTATTTGTTTTACTGAAAATAACTTCTTAATGTATTTTTAATCAACTATGTTTTGGGATCAGAACAATCGTATTAATACAGAACTGGTTTTTGGAGAATATTTGCTACTATATATTCCAGTGCAGAGGTATTCTGATGGTTGGATTTATTTTTTCACATTAAAATACTGATATCCAGCTACAGCAGAATGTTACCTTATTTGTTTTCCAGTGCAAACACTTCAGCAGCCAACATGAAACGTGGATAGATACATAGGAACACTATGTTCACTTGAAAATTTTTTGTAAACTACATTACTTTTGAACGCTTAGTCAAGGTGGTGGATAATTCTCTCCTGTTCGTTCTATCTGCTTATTTCTTATACACAGAGGCTCCTTTCACCAACATAATTCTAGCTTTCTATGTACCTGTTAGTGATTGTTTTAATCATGTATTGCTTCCCATATACAGTAAAATTTTATCCATCCTTCCATCCCAACCTCTCATTCCAATCCTGTGTTTATCACAAACAGGGTATTTGTTACACTGAGGAAACTTCTCAGATGAACTCAAACTATGCTTCAGAAAAACATACTTAGTCAGTGCCTGCTATCACAAAAGCAAACAGTGTGGTATCAATATGGTCTCCACGGAGTGGTATCTGCAAAATCCAAGGCTCCACCTGATTATGAAACAGAGCTAGAATAAAGAGAGAACAAAAAACAGGTGGACTGGGGAGATGAGAAGAAAGATGAAATTAGGCTTTAAAATGACTGCATGTGCAGACTTAGTTATCTTAACATACATTTCATATTTTGAAAACCACTGTGGATATTTTCCTTATTTCTTCTATGCACATTTCCTAGTGCATAGAATAAATGTTCACTTAAAAACATTCCTTGATCACACAAAATTAATTTTAATGCTGTCTGAAGAATAGTGAGCAACCCATTTTTTTTCTGTACCCTCCCTAACTGTGAAGGGAAAAACAAAAAAATGTTTACAGTTRCACCTTTGAGAAATATTTCTATTTTACTGTAATTACTGCTGTATTTCATTAGAAYTACCATGAGCCAGAATTATGTATGCTGCAAGAAAATGCATTCATTAAGTTCTCAGCACACGCACCCTCTCCTCACCCTCTCTCACACGTCGCTGTGCACGTTACAGGCCTGGACTCCTGTGCCAATCTCTTTGTTACCAGTTCTGCAGAATTCTACCATTAATCTAAAGATGTAATTAGAATACTTTATCTTAGCATCTCCCACATAGTGGCAGCTGCAAAGAACAAATGCTGACTGAGCTCCATTTTTTGGAGTCTGAGTGGAGACTAGTGGAAAATATTGATAATGGTACACATGCAGAAGAGCTTCCAAAAAGTTGTGATCATCCTTCCTAATAAGACAATACCTGACATGTCACACATTTAGCCAGGAGCTGTATCTAGCCATGTCACCTGGACCGCTTTTAGCAGGAAAAGTCAGTTTACCAATCTGCAAATATACTACCCCTGGATAGAACAGGAATGAGACAGAAATCTTAACATTTTGTGAAGATAAAAACCCTAGCGCCTCCTTTGGTTTTACACTTACGCAACAAAAGTGATGTTATATTTGGTAAAGCATTCCCTGACAGTCATTTGTCATGCAGTGTTTCTTCACATTTTTTGAAAGTCCTTTAATTCTGAAGCAGTCTTTCCAAAGCTATAGAGTGATAATTGGAGTTAAATCTTTTCCGATGTCCAGAGTTTAGGATTTAGAGCGGTCAATTAAACCAGAGTTGGTTTTGGTACGAAACATAACCAATTTTGATAAATAATGAGGATTTCATATTTTTTTTTCCATTGTCATTTTTTTTTTGTTGAAAAGACATCATCATACCAACTATCACTAATGATTTTATAGAATTTGACAGCTGCATACAGCTAATAAGTTTAAAGGACTTCACTACGTAATAACTGAAATTTCTTGTGTCATCCAACAGATGTTAAATACAAATTACAAGAAGTAAGTTTAATTATGAATAACTATTTTTGGAAGCACATTGCCACATTTTCAAACTGTATCCCTTCTTTGCTTAAGCAGTTATATACTTTACAGATTAAGACACTTTGTTATTCTTCTTTTATTAAAAAAAATACATTTGATCAAAAGCACTATGCGTTGTTTTTTATGTATAGTTTGCAAAATGCTGAGTTTTGTAAAGGAATACATTTCTACAGGAATAATTTACTGCTTCAGTAGTTTGAGGAAGAGAGGAGTAAACATTAAAGCTATTTTGAGCCTTAATTTAATAAAGGCTTATATTTTCAGATTTGCTGGGTATTTTATAAGTCTTGCAGTGACATCTTTATGGGAATATAAATTTTAAGGTTTTCTTTAATTGAAGACATAAGGTGCTATTCTTTTTTAATTTACTAATTTGAAAATTATCTAACATGAGAACACTGATGAGCAGACTGCTATTTAAGAACAATGCTATTTAAGAACAAGATTAAAGGAGTAATTATAAATATGTCTACTAAATACTAGCTCAATTTCCACTCTTCCTGGTTGCCATGATTTCATTGTCCAATTATTATTTAAATCCAAATTAATATTTACTCTTGTTCATTATTTGAGCAAGGGCAGAGTTCATATTGTCTGATAGCAATATCAAAGCATTATGACAGGAGTTATGGAACACGCAGGTGGGAAGACAAGTTTGCTTTCTCTGGTTTGGATGGCCTCTGCCCTTATATTTACTAATTCATTTGTGCTTGGTTCATCTGTATTTTCAAAACTCTAAACATCATTAAACTTTATCGGGTATGTTAGTATTTGCCACCCTTGAGTTAAACAAAGCCTTCTTGAAAAAATATAGACTGCCTCATCACTGTCCTTCATGGCTGAGAAATGACAAACCAAACATTGACTCCAGAGCTGTTTTACCTGAAGCAGTAATCAAAAAGGAGGAATTAATTTTTTATCATTTTAAACCACATAATTATTAATTTTTAATTATACACTAAATATACAGACACTGAAAACAATAATGTCTGAAATTCAGGTGCTATCCTGGGAATTTTATCTCCAGCTTTCTCTGTACTATAGAAGATGAGAACAACAAGCAATTTACTTATGCTAGCAAGCTAGCCAGGATGCCAGATTATCACCCTGATGTGAACATCAGTAAAAACACTACTTGTTTTTTCTTGAGAGGCCCTCTTTAGATATATTTTTAAAACAAAAATTCATGATTTATCAGCGCTACAGGCACTGTGAAAGGTTCCTGTTTCTGATTGTGTGTGAGTAAGTTTTTAATGGCCAGTTCTTGTACTGTTAGCCGTATCTTCATCAGAATCCCTGCTGACCTGTCATTTTATGGCTGTACATTTAATTTGCCAGAATTTCTATTTTTCTTATTTGGACATAGCTCCCACTTTGAGGAACATTTTGCATCCAGTAACTGACTTGACTCTTTTGTTTAAAACTGCCAGGCTTTGGGGAGGGGAGGGGAGGGGAAGGGAAGGGAAGGGAAGGGAGGTGGGAGGTTTTAGGTGTGACTGTATGTGTTCATGTAAGTATGTGTGTATGTGTATATATATTTTACTCAACAGAGAAAAAAATTATAGCTGCCTTTAGGACCTTGTCCTCTAGTACCTTGTGCCAATGCTGTCAAGAGGCATGCAGATTTTCTTTAAAGCTTTTTTATTAGTTTTTCTCCATTTTTCTTTATGAAAATTAAAATCTGGCAAGGTTGATGCAATAAGATTTTTTCTCTGACTTGGCAAATATCTTGTGTGCACAATTATAGATCAGTTTTGTGACAGTTTCATTTTAAACTGTCTGGTCCCCTTCTCAGGACTAAAACGATAGCTTTTTCTCCTGTGTGTTTTCTGACTAGCTGTTTTGAAGAATCATTTATGGTCTCTGAAAAAAAATACTGTTGCATCACACCCTGCTAAAATGCAATTTCTGCAGGAATAAAGTCCTTATTTTCTTGTGTCTTCTGTACATGCAGCGTGTCCAATCTCCCTTAGCATTCCATCGTTGCATCTGTAGTCTAAGTCACACTCTTGTATGTCTTACGAAGACACAAAGTGCTTATTAGGATTCCTCATCCCTAACTACTTGCCAGAAAACAGACTGAACACGGGAGATAAAGAAAGTCCTGYCTTAAAATGTTCCTAAAACTAGTCTATAGAGCAATGACGTTGGAAGTGAAGACCTGTGTTCAGGTCTCTATTTCCAGAACTAGGGTTTGAATATTCATCTCGGACATTTTTGATGACTGCTCTACTCTGCTACTCAGTCTAAGAGGCATCACTTCTTTTGCACCCCATGGCTGCCCTTTGTGTGTAGTAGGTATGCTCTATGCATTCACAGCTGAGCAGTCCTTGCGGGAAATACAGATGTGAAAACTCAAGGCTTAGATGGCACATAGACGGGAACTCAGGCTGTAGCAGGATTAGTGCTTATGGCCCAGGGTATAAACTCAGCTGCACAACTTTAGGCTCCACGAAAAGAGATTGTCGGCATAAGTTTGATGTCACGAGACTTGAAGTGTAGTTTCAGTCATTCAGTAGCTTTGCCCACCTTGCTGTCACCTAAAGGAAAAGCTAAGCTAACTCTGCTAATGCACCCAAGTCTGATGGCACTGCTAAATGTCAGTTAATTTTTTTGAGGAGGCAGAAGCTTTTTAGTTTCCGTTTTCTGYGCTTGCACTATTTGTTTCTACAAACCTACATGTGACCTTTTTTTCATGAGGGTATTTTGAATTAAGAAAACCTTTTGTGAAAGATAGTCCAAAGAGAGCTATTTTTAAACAAGATGACATAGACTCAGCATACCACCCACTGAATAGCACTTGCTCAGAAAATGTGGGACATTTCTGTAGAGCTATGAATTGTCATAAAATATTAAATTTCACTTCTTTGTGAGTATTTTCTTTGAAAAGCAGTGTTATTTCTGGTGCGACAATCCATGAATAAACAGATTTGAACAGCTTTTCTTTGAGATGCTGTTAGTTTTTCATTCTTCAAGTTTTATCAACTAAAAAGCTGTTCCCTCTAAGCATGCATGATACTTGTCCTGCCGTACTGTGGCAGGGTGTTGTGAATTATTTTTTGACCATGCCGTTGTATTTCTAGTTTCAATTTCTTTTGTTCTCTTTCTGTCCAGATAGTGATACAGTTGTCCTCAGCAACATGTATAAAGACTAAAAGGAGAATGCCTGACTGGAAAATACAAAAACGTATATTCTTTTCATGCTAGGAAAGCTTATGGCAAGGAGTCCCTGAGGACCTGTGATAGGCAGGCTTCAATTTGGGATKGGCCTAAGATTGTTTTGTAGTCCTCAGCCACTGTCTTTACCAGGAGTAAGACATTTTCTTTGGGCGCAACAGTACTTCCGTGAAACTAGCAATTAGACAAGATCTGCAGTAGCTGTGACAGAAATTCTTTGAGATAAGAGGTATACAATAATATCGATAGAGGAACCTGATTATCATTACTGCAATATCTTAAAGTGTTTAGTTTATGGGATATGAAAAATGTGGAAAACAGTGATAGAAAACTATTATTTTCCACATGTTCATTTCAAGGCTTTCAGAACTCCCTCCCAATCTACTAACACTCCACCAGATTGCAAATTCAGTTCTAGTCATAAAACTTAATAAAATGGGCGGCTTGTCAGTTTTATTTGATTAGAGATTGGAAAAGTGAGGGGCTTTTAATAGGAAAAGTGGATTTTCACTCTGACATGGAATTTATTTCTATCACTATTATTATATCTTTACAGGTCAGATGATTCTTTTCTTTCTAGTGGCAAATGCTATCGTCATTCTGTAGTTATTATAATATTTATAATAGCATGTAAGTATGTTTGAAATGGAAGACCAGTATGCAGGTCCCTGTGTATAAAGATTATAAATATTTATAAATAAATGTAAATAATTACTACAGAATATTTATTTTGTAAGAATGCTAGTAATATTGCATATGCATTCCATGGGCTGCCAAGTTTCCTGAGTCATGCCACATGGTGGCCTAAATGTTAGATTGTAGATAAATTGTATTAAGATACTGTAAAAGGCACAATAGCCTCCTGTGCTTTTCTGTAGGAACCCAGAGCCATTCACTGCGCACTTCCTGGCAGGCAGCGATCCTGAGTTCCTTGTGCTGCCGCAAGCTGGAGAACTTCTTCCAGCAGGCACTGTGGGAACCCATATAACGGTGGGATTCAAGCCAAGGATGTACGGAAAGAAGCATACAGCAACACTTGTAATTCAGGTAAGCCTTCCTGAATGCAATACACAAATATACCTTCAGGAGTGGAAGGGAAAAAAGAAATCCTATACAAAAAAGCAGCATTGAAACACACAAATGCATGCACTGTGATTATTTTACTACTCTTCACTATTGACAAGAAGAAAACTAAATTTTGAAAATTAACCCATGACAAGCTGGAAAAACATATTATATTTTAATTTCTATATTATCCCTTTGCCATCATCACCAGAGACAGATACTTACCTTGATACATTTGCCCCAACTCCATAGACAACATGACAGAATGACTTCTCACAGAGAATCAAAATAATCATGTTAAGAACTGGTAGAGAATATATAAGTAATTGAATATGTGAGACCTAGGTTATTGATTTTACTTGTATTATACCTCCTAGGATCAAAAGCACTAGAAGCTAGATACTAAACTGTAGAAGGCAAAATTTCAGAACATGAAGCCAGGAATAACTTTTTTAAAACAAGCTTCAAAATAAACAAAAAGAATTTGTAGTGAAGTAGCTTCTGTAAGTCTGAAGGTCAGGAAACATCTGAAGACATTTATTCCTTCAGCAGTAAAAATGTTCTTATTACTGCAGGAATTAATTTTTAAATTTTAAGTCATTCTTTAAAAGGAAACTGGAAAACATACAGTAGCAGCAAACAACCCAAACTCTCTACAAATCATGGTTTGCACTTTAAATCTATTCACTGCATGCTGGCAATGTTTTCAGGCTACTATATTAGAAGTGAAACAGCAATACTGATTTAAAAAATAAGATGGTCAAAACAAAGTTGATAAAAAGATGTTTTATCTCTGAGTGACAACTTGTACAACAGTGAATAATAAATTCAAACCGTGGAAAAACAAGAAGACCCTTGAGTCCCTCCTACTTGTTTTCTTTTACCGTATTAGACAATTGATTAATTTAGTCTTTTTACATAAACAGCAGCGATGCTTATCGCTCTTCCATTTGAAAAAGAAAATAACTGACTGAATTTATTCTGTGGTTTTTTATATTTGTATAATGCTATATGACACATCTACAGAGCTCAGAAACTTCTAATGTAGTTCTGGAGCTGAACTCCTGTTTTTAGGCATGACGCATGTAAATGTGCTAGCCATGTTTGTCTTTGGCTTAACTTCCATAACTAACAAAGAGCTTTAACATAATGAATTTGTCTGGAATGGGATAAACACGATGGTCAAAGATTATTARCTTTCTAAGAACTCAATCAGTAACCTCAAATTTCCTTTTAGGAATTTATCAGTACAGATGGGCTTTGAGTAATTGCATTTTTAGCCTACATCTACTCACACCTCAGTCTCTGGTTATGATCTAGGCAGACGGCTCTTTACATCTCCACCTTTGGTACTGTGTGTGGGTGTAGGAAGTCACTCACACATATTACATATACATATCGGATCCCATCTTGTCCTATCTATTCCTGTATGTTCAAAACCACACTGAGGACTCCTAATCCTCGTAGGCACAATTTGGACCAATATTACACCATCACAGTATATTAGAGATATTTCTAACACTCTTACTCTAATTGAAGTATTAAGTTGTTTCAGTAATGTTTTCATGAGGCTTGTGTTCTCTTTGCTCTTATTGGTAGTCCTGTTGTGTACACTGGACTTCCCCCTTTCCTCTCCACACAAGCTTTCATTCCAGTAGTTCTAATGTAAGCCAGAGCATCTGTGACTGTGTGTAATTCTGCTGCTGCACTCTCAACACAGACCTGAAATAAGACTCGATGACATGTTGAGAATACCAGTTACTCATTTCTGGCTTTCCTGTAAGTTAAAATAATTTTCATTAGTGACCTGAGGGAGACAGATTTAGTTAGATGCTGTGCTGGTTTTGGCTGGGATAGAGCTAATTTTCTTCATAGTAGCTAGCATGGGGCTATGTTTTGGATTTGTGCTGGAAACAGTGTTGATAACACAGGGATGTTTTCGTTATTGCTGAGCAGTCCTTACACAGAGTCAAGGCCTTTTCTGCTCTGCACCCCACCCCACCAGCGAGTAGGCTGGGGGTGCATAAGAAGCTGGGAGGGGACACAGCCGGGACAGCTGAGCCCAGCTGACCAAAGGGATATTCCATACCATATGATATCATGCTCAGCATATAAAGCTGGGGGAAGAAGAAGGAAGGGGGGACGTTCGGAGTGATGGCGTTTGTCTTCCCAAGTCACCATTATGCGTGATGGAGCCCTGCTTTCCTGGAGATGGCTGAACACCTGCCTGCCCATGTGTCGTAGTTTAACCCTGGCAGCACCTAAAYACCACGCAGCCGCTCGCTCACCCCCCCGGCTCCGGTGGGATGGGAGAGAGAATCGGTAGGGCACGAGTAGGAAAACTCACAGGTTGAGATAAAAACAGTTTAATAATTGAAATAAAACAAAGTAGAACAGTAATAGTAACAGTGATAACAACAGCAACAACAACAATATACAAAGCAGGCGATGCACAATGCAATTGCTCACCACCGGCCAAACTGAACGAGAGCCTGGGACCCTGGCCCCGCCCCCCCCCTTAGTTTTTATACTGAGCATGACGTTACATGGTAGGGAATACCCCACTGGCCAGCTGGGTCAACCACCCCGGCTATGCTCCCCCCGCCAGCTTCCCATGCACCTGGCAGGGCATGGGAGGCYGAAAAGTGCCCGGTGCAAGCACCACCCAGCAGCACCCAAAACATCAACGGGCCATCAACGCTCCTATGATACCAAACCCAAAACACAGCACACCCTCCCCAGTTACTGGGAAGAAAGTTAACTCTGTCCCAGCCGGAACCAGGACACCATGGGAAGTAGGGAATGAATTCCTCATTTTGCTTTGTTTGTGTGCGCGGCTTTTGCTTTCCCTATTAAACTGTCTTTATCTCAACCCACGAGTTGTCTCACTTTTACCCTTCTGATTCTCTCCCCCATCCCACCGGCGGGGAGTGAGCAAGCGGCTGGGTGGTGCTTAGTCACCAGCTGGGGTTAAACCATGACAGATGGCAAAAAAAGGATTAAATCACTCTTATTTGGGAATAGTAATGGAGGTGGTGAACTGCAATTAATGTTGGACCTAACGCTAATGCAAGAACCTCTCTTGCACATACCCTTTCTAGTCAATACACTGCCTGATGCTTTGGGCTATTTTTAGAAACAGTGAGGAAGTTTCTTTTCTTTTACAGTATCACCTCTCTTCTGATGCTGCTCTAGTAAAGGGGTACAGCACTCTTGCGGTAAAATTYGTTTAGTTGCCCTGCTGAGAACCCAATCCTGAGGAGCTAATTAGCATTAAGAGATTACAATTTGTCTTTACCAGAATTTAGTGTGTACATTTTATTAACTGAATGAATATATATATAATTGAAATAATGTAGCCTCATTTCTGTTTTCTGCACACAAATCAGGTACTTCATGGGATATTTTGTGGATTCTTTAAGACATTAATATTCATGAATACTTACAGTAGATTTTATTAAGAGCAGAAAACCTTGATTACTTTGCTGAAGCAATTAAATGTTCTTTAACCATCATTAAAACTTCTGTTCTCAGTCAACTACATATCAAAACAATTGAAGTTAGACACTTATTTGAACAGCTGTTAGGAATCTTAATTTTGTAAAAGTGACACAGAAAATTACTTTAAAAAATTCTGTAGATCAAAGAATGAAATATAATAAAAAGCCAGTAAAGAAAATAATCATGCTTGTTTCTGTAGCTGTGAAAGAGAACATCATAATCTAGTCGAGCTACAAGTAAGAAACAGTGACATGGTGCATGAAGAGCATTTTAAAATAGGTATTATTCCATAATCAAACTTCCACATTTATAATAGCTTTCCTAAACAGCACAGTTCTAACTGAAAAAAAAAGCATTGCCACGAATGATAAATTAGTGAAGAGAGCATGCTTCTTAGATAAGCTATAAAGTGCTGCGAGGAAAAAAAGGACTTCCTCAGCTGCACTGACATCTCAGACCTAGGCTGTGATGTGTCAGTAAAGCTGCACAGAAAACCGACAGAGCTTAGGGACGGCACGATGCAGCTGGGGCAGGGGGATGCTCTGCGAAGGCTTCCTGGGGCAGGAATTGCTGCCAGGCACAAGGCGGAGCAGCCAGGAGGCTGGCGAATCCTTGGAAAAGGGCGTATTCAAGTTGGTTTACAGTTAATTTGCTTGCACTGTGCTGAATTCAGCTAGAGACCTGAGCAATTGCTTTGTAATTCATGGGTGAGACTTCAGAGATATTCTGAAGCAGAAAGCACACAAAATAAGTCTTAAATGATAAAATAGATGTCGGAGTAAACCAGATTGCAGGTAACATTATCAAGCCCTCCAGAAGTCAGGCTTGTGCACCTTTACTACTGAATAATCACTAATTTAACCTATGGAAGATAGCATATCAAAACCATTTGTCATGCTGTTCTGGGAATAAATGTTGCAGAGTGCAAGCCACAGTACCCAGGTGTGACTTCTCTAAGCTTGTCTATGCCAACTTGCATATCTTAACAGAAAATGGTACTGTTACATATTCAGTAGCTTGGTGAAGATACGTTCTGCATTGTTCCTGGTAGATTTGTTAATTACCATAGTTTAATGTTATTCTAAATTGTATCTCTTAAACAGAATGAGCAAGGAAAAATGTAACAAAGTTAATAGGATAAGTGAAATAGTTTCACATTAAATAAGACATCACCTGTGTCCCTTGCCACTGGTTGATGTTGACCCGAGTTTTATGATTAAAAGCAGAGATCCAGAAAGTTCATTACAGGTGGTGAATGTAGCACATCCTATCATTAGCATCACTGGATTTTGAGTGCAGAATCAATACTCAAAATGTTTGATTCACAAGCATGAGGAAAGGTTACTTTGCTTATTGAGACTATAATTCTCACAATGCCAAAAGATGATAACAATATGGGAACCATTGCTGTATGAGGGTATTCAAACTATTGCCAGTCCTGAAGGAATGGTTGATATTGATTGTATTACATCTAAGCAATGCTGTAAAACATCTAATATTTGAACTGCAGAAATCAATTAAGCCACCTTTAATTCTATCTGGAAATGTTCCTCTAAGCTAAGAAAATGATTGTTAGCCATCTTCTTCATTAGAAATTGCTCAGAGCCTGGCTGGGCATCGGTCTGCTTGTGGGAGGTGGCGAGTGACTGCCTTTGCATCACTTGTTTTTGCTGGGTTTTGCTGTTTTTTTCTCTCTTTCCTTTACTTATTAAACTGTATTTATCTTGATCCATGAGTTTTCTTGCCTTTGCTCTTCCCTTCCACAGTTCAGATAAAGGTTTGGTTTAATTTCATTCTCTATACACTGATCATAATCGGTCATTTTTTGCTTGTCACCACTGCGGTATAAATTAAGGGTCAGGGAATATTGGGTGCACTATACCTAATTTCCTGTGTTTWAACTTATTTGGAAGTCTTGCAACTTTTATTTGGACTTTCCTGAGTTAACACTGTTTGGAAGATAATTGGAATACCATTTACCTTAAAATTCCTGATACTTGTTCCCGACATTTAACACCCTCCTAACATAGATTTCTCTGGCAATTAATTAGCATGTAACTCAGTAGCACTGCCAGCTTACAGTGAATACACATGGATGATCTGTGTTCTGCAAATTAATCCTATGAATCATGAGCCATCTGTAAGAATGGATTGAATACCAAAAAATATACTTTCATATAAATTATTTGGTGACTGTAACCAGTATTTGCTGGATAAATTACTTCATGAACATAACTCAGTCAACCATCAAGATGGTTAAATAACTTATTTGAATAACTTAYGTTATTTAGTAAAAAGTGGCAGCGTGCATCTCATTTTTGCATTCTTCAAAATATTCTTCAGAAAGATTTAGCTCTGTAGATGGCCATTACTCCAACCAGATGAGCCAAATTATTTCTCTCTTCACACTTCAGTTAGGTTATAATCATCAGGAATTTTGAGGTTTTGATAAGAGGAAGTCATTCATTTCAACAAGAAATCCTCCCTCAGATGGTCAAGGACATTCAGACTGTGGCCTGGTCTTTCTTCTTAAATTGCGTGTGAAATAGGCCTAGAGGTGCATTGCAGGGAGCCTAAAATTCTTAAATACCTATGTTTATATTAGATACATCTTTTTAACAGAGACTTTCTTTTATATTTCTGTTCTACTAGATTGTGTAGATTGTAGTGGATTCAATACCTTCATCTTTAGACTTTGTTACTACCAGTGCTAATATTGGAATTGTTCCAAATTTAATATAATAAACCGCACTGCCTTAAGCATAGGAAGAGGCAGAGTTCCTCTGATTTGGGAAATTTTGACCCACTTCTTAGGGAAGTAAAGACAGCTTGTAAATCAAATATTCTATCATAATTATATGGTCATATATAGATGACCTTTTGAAGTCTCTCTCTCTCCTCTCCACCCCTCCAGAAAAGTCTGAAACGTGATCTGTCTTTTCCTTTGCTGAAACATATCTGACCTGGAAACCCAAAGCAGCAGCTTCAAGGCACTTGCACAGATGCTGAACTTGGTAGACTTGCTCTTGCTGCAGTTTTTATATTGCTTAGAACAGTTGTTGTAGTTAAGCTGTACAGCCTTATCCTGAAGAAAATACTTACGGCTTCAGCAGCTTTTGGAAACCTAATATTTTGCCCTTGGAAATTAAACATTCTAGTAAAATAGACATTTGCGGGTGTCTAAGGTTTTCTGAAAATTACTGAATATTAGCTTGTCTTGAAAATTACTGAATTCTAGGTGGTTCTAGTGCTAAACAAAGCACTAACCCAAATTATGTTGACAGTTACAGTAACTCTTTCCCATTCGTGTAACACTTGTTTCCCCTTTAACAGAAAATGCTGAACTAAAACAAGAGTCTTTCTTTCAGTAAATCAGTACATAAATGCACAATTTTTTCGCAATGACTGTCTCCAACAGTCTTGGATGATAGCACATGATTTACAATAGATGGACTACCATTGTTCAAGATGATAAATTAGGGAATTAGGGTGGGGTTTTTTGTTGTTATTGCTCTTTTTTTTTTTTTTTCCTTCTAGCTTGATGGATCCTATCTAAAGGGTTCATGTCATAACGCCCACAACATTTTCCCCATTGAACCCAATGAGTTTCCATCGGGGAAAGAGCAATCTGTCCTGCCACAGAACCACACCTGACACAGGCTACAGCAACAACAGAATAGGTGGCTTTTTTCACCATGTCAAGCCACAGACCTTTTTTTCACAGAACATACAATCTAGGATATTTGTATAGCAAACAGAAAATTAGCAAAAGGTTATTACTACCCAGAAGGCTATATCAATTGTTTGATGCTGATGATAAATGAAGTTGAGAGGTGGCATAGCCCATCACTTTTGTTTAAATCCCACTTCAAACAATTAAGATCACTATATACAGTAAAGTTACAATATGTGTGGATTTCACGGACAGAAATGATGTTTTAGTAACTTGATACTCAGTTTAAATCGTTGGCTGAAACACCTATCAGATCTTTTTTCTGACCTTGAAGTGATCAATGAGACTTGCACACAGTGAATATGACCCTGAGGTTAAATTTTCTTTAAACTAAATTGTTCATCTGGCACACTAAAGAAAGATAAAGCATTTCATCTTGTACTGACAATAAAACAACTAGCTAACTTTGGAGAGTGATTTACTTTTCTTAAATGACAACTTTATCTTTGGACATAAGATACTGATGTTGGTCCATGTCACACCTGCTTTTGCTGGATTTTATCTTTACAGGCAGTGGAGCTACTAGATCATTTCACAGTATTAAATAAGGTTGAGAATAAAGATGAGTTAATCTGCCTGTTTTACACAAGAATAATATTCAATTTAAATTAGATTTTGATTTTAGCAGAATAGTAATGAAAGTTTAAAAAATTATGCATGCATGGTGAAATATCTATTAAGATCTTATGCTTACTAATCTTATTTGAATAAGGTAATTCATTCAGAAGACACTATGTAAAATCAGTACTGCCGATTTTAAAGTAGAGGCTTTAAAAAAGTTTCTTTAAAAATACACAGCAAAAAAAAGTCACCTATTCTTTCAACATTAGCACATAAAAGTATATATTCAGTTACCAAAATACTGGTTAAAACCAGTTGTCTAACAAGAAGCACCACGATTAGAGATTCATATGATGATGACATTTAAGAGCTGTAAGTGTACACAGCCTATATGTGAAATAGTGTAAATGCTGTATAAGTACATAGCAGAGAACAAAGCCTGTTCCAAAGGGTTTACAGTTTAATGGAACTTCTTCCCATTGAATAGCTGCAACATGAATGCAAAACTGCTTGCAGTGATATCCCTTAAATATACTTTAGCAATGACAGGGTAACAATTAGAACAATAGAAAGGAGCATATGAAAGTTAACGAAGGTAAACATCATCAGTTCAAACTTTTTCAGTKGCAAATATAGAATCGATAGTTAATAAAACTTAATAAAGTCAGAGAGCCACTTTAACATCCTTTTTATTCTCTTCTGTATGTTATAAGTATGGGATCACTGTAGAGAAAGTTCGAGATGGAGAAGGTTGACTGCTCTTCTCTGGCCTTTGTAGTGCATTACCTGGACCATAATTAATTGACAGAATGCAATAAATAACTAGACAAATATACACACTATGCTCTGGAGATAGTTGCTGGCATTTATGCTATGTGGAAATTTGTCACGATTTGTATGGATACTGTTGCTCCTTTCTGTAGGCCAAATCTGCTTGGCGTATGGACATGCCCAGCAGCAGAGCAGAAGCAGAGCTCTCAAACTGGAGCGAGCAAATGGGCCACAAAGCCAGTCATGTTGCAAGTTAGACTGTTAACTAAATGCTTGAGGGAGAAAATCTTGAGCTTTGAGGTTGACTGTTGCACTGATTTCCAGATTGATTTGAGAGTATACGCAGCCTTTCTGACCTTTTTTTTCCTTGGATGAAAAATGACATTGGTGTTAGGTGTAATGGTTATATCTACAAATGATTGTTCTAATGATTAAGTTAGTTTTAAACGGGAGATGAATTATGTAAATCACAACTGTTGTTGGAATGATAAATCTTTATGACTTGGAGCAGGAGAGAAAGGTGATCTTACAAGCCATGTCTCTGTAGTTCAACACAGCATGATGCAAAAGCCTAGCACTAACAAACCTGTGCTAGAACCACAAGCAGCATGGCTGTGTGATTGCAGGGCTGTGCCATATGTGGAAAGGCAGATCTTGGGAATTTGGAAATATCACTTAAATAACGTGACTCCACTGCTTTGAGGCTGCAAAGTCATAGATTCTGGTGTGTTCTGTGTACTGTGTACTATGTACATGTGTACTATGTACATATGTACTATGTACATGCACTATGTTCTATGTTGTGTATAAAAAAAAATTCACTTGTATGAATGTATTTTAATAGATCTACATCATGCCATATTTTTTACTCAGTGTTCCCTACAAGTTTTGCCTTGGAAGCAAAAAAAGCCCCAAACATAAAACCTGGGATTTTCAATCGCTGAGTGCGAAGGAATAGATGACAGTGTGTGCCTAAAGTGGGCATGCAATGCTTTGTCTTTCTTTTGCGTAGTACAAAGCTGGACATAATGACTCATCATTTGAAATCTTTGGGTTTTGTAATTTTTCTGTTGTTTGCTTGTGGTTTTTTTGAAGGAAAAGGAGAATAGAAAACTAAAGACCCATGAATAGACCTTTTCCTAGATGTAATGACAGGAAAATGCTAAAGACTTGGAATAAAGACCTGCTTTCAAGAACTAAAGTGATACATTTTGAAAGAAAAATGACTGAAAGATCTGYAATAGTTACACATGGGTTTTTAGCAACCAAAATTCTGCTTCAGGACACAAATGAAACATGGGAGATAGACAGCCATATAGCTTTCATATGCATAGAAAGAATACTCCTTAAGTACGAATAGATGGCATGTGTAGTAAGAATAAGAATCACGTACTCAGTAA
Source organism: Phoebastria nigripes (assembly GCA_035582835.1). Taxonomy (NCBI): domain Eukaryota; kingdom Metazoa; phylum Chordata; class Aves; order Procellariiformes; family Diomedeidae; genus Phoebastria; species Phoebastria nigripes. Next base: position 348,256 of record JAYKAV010002858.1, on the reverse strand, counting down.
GAATCAAGTACTCAAGCATTACAAGACATGACATAGAAACATATGCTCCATTCCTAGAGACCAGTTACAAACAGAAAGCAAATGAAGTGTCATTTTCAATTCACATAAATATTCTTCAAACTAGAGATTTCAACATGAAGCTACAATTCTCTTGTGCATACTCAGAGTCCTTTTCTCTTAGTTTTGTTCATTATTTTAATGCAAAAAATCGACCATTTGATAATGCTATTATTACCAATAACAGAGCTGCAATTAAATCCTACCATATAAGCCTGAGGCATTTATATTGTGCTATGGAATAATTACTTTTGAGCAATGTACAGAGCTATGGGGTTTACTAAATAAAAAAAGGATTTTTAGATCAGCTAGGAAGCTAAATTACTCGTCTTTGTTATGTCTGGTCCTGAATTCATAACGTTAAATGTGATTTCTGGTCTCCGTGTTCCAGGGCTGTAATTCTCCTCCTGTGTTATTCCAGTACCTTACATGGAAAAGGATATCTTTTGAAATCAATGTAGCATGGTAAATCACTGTCAGAAAGTTTCAAGGTATTTGATCACCGATTATTTTTTATTTCTATGTCTCTGTTCATTATTTGCAGACACAATCAATGCAGTGGACGTATGAAATCAATGGACTGCCTCCACAGACCGTACCACCTACAAGGCCAGCAAAAGTCGTTTCTACTAGCAGTTACATGAGATCAGCTACAGTTCGACAGCGCAATTTTTTACATGAAAATATGAAACTTACAACCACTGGAGTATCCTCACCAATCAAGGGGGCACCTTTGGTCCTGAGGACAAAATAGAGAAAGTTATGATCAGTTATTTTTTTGGTGGGGGAGGATGTGAGGTAGACACCTTAGTCAAATAAATTCTGCAGATAAAAAGAGGATATGTTTTTTCATTTTTTTTTTTAAAGCAGATATGATATGCATTGATTGTATGCTTTATATGGAAGATTCAGAGTGCCTAAGCTCTAATAATACTCTTATTTTTCTATGACGGATTTTAGATGCTTACCTAACAGTTTATGTATATCATACAGATGTCTGCAAGTTCTAACGAGTAAAAAGTTTGAGTTGAAAAAATATACTTGAAAACTGGGGAATTCAAACTAATGCTTTGCTTTCTAAGGGATATTAGTTTGGTAAGACTTCAATAATGGAGTTCTTAATGAACGTTCTGTGTGATGTTCAAAATATTACACCCATGCAAACCAAGCAAGCAAACCAATCCCTGATCTCTTTCACAATAAAATGCTTTCCCAAAGTTTGCAGTGTTTTGCTAAGGTGAAACATGTTTACATGCCTTATATCCAGAGCTTGAATGCCTTTCAGATTCTTTTGCTTTGGCAAATTTCATTAATTATGATGTCTTTGCTTTGTCTAAAATAAGAATCCTGATTTATTMATCTCATAACACTTGAAAATCTTAGATAATTATACATAACATAGAATGAAAATAAAATGTCCTCCCTCAGTGTTTTTGTGTTAAGTAAATTTTAGAGTGCTTTAGAGTATTGAAATATAGAAGGCTATGAAAAATCAGTGAGGAATGGAGCCAGATTTTACTTTTTTTTCTAAAATAAACAAACCAGAGGTGCCAGTCATATTGTGCTTCCATTTCCATTCTTCCCATCCACAGGTGACTTTAGATGGGTATTCAGGCTTTCTTTGCTCTTGAGAGATCTATGATCTTGATCAGATCTATGCAGACATGCTTTGTAAGATCACTGGATGGGTAACTCCTGCCTTCTTTTTCCATTGAGATTGTTTTTCCTGATTTTACTAATAGAATGTGAATTGTATTTGTGCCTTTATTTTGATGGCGGAATGTACTTTAACAAAAAAAATGGCTTGGCACAGATTAAGTGCTTTCTTGGCACAAATACAGAATGAGCATCATTTCTCAGGAATGGGGAGCCCGAGAACAACCTATGTAGGTCAGTGTAAATGAGCACCAACAAAACCATTTTACCGCAATGTGCTTGAGGATTTTGTTTATGCCACACATTTTAGAGAAGCTATTACAGAAAATGTTGGGAACATATAAAACAGCAATGGCACTGTTTAATATCTCCTTTTAAATGCACTGTGCCCCATTGTGGTCAGACACCAGGTAATCTGAAGCAAGAATAAAATCTGCCTTACAAATTTGGTACACAACACAGGAAAGATATTGTCAATAGTGATATCTGGTATATATCTAAAAGACATTAAGAAGCTATTGCAATATTTATCTTAAATGCTACTGGGACCACAAATACAGCTAGATTTCATAGGAAGGCTCTATCTGCACATATAAATGAAGCAAGTGTTTCTCTGACTGTAAGAAATCAGAATTTATGGATCAGAAATATGCAATGGTTTCACAAATGATTATTGGTGTTCAGGAAATATTTCAGTGTCAACTTCTTTGTAAAAGCTTTGTTTTCCTTGTTTTGCTTTTTTAAAGTTTTGCTTTCCTATTTAAAATTACACTTGTTTGCAAGTGTCATGAATGAGTGGTTTAGAGGCCGCTTAAAGAATCACTGTCAAAGGTATTAGCAGAAAGAGATTTTAATAGAAATTTGTAAAAGCGCAACTTAACAGAGTTCGATGGCAAGGTTCACTCTGTCACTTACTACATGGATGAAACATACAAAGGAAAATCGAGTTAGAATTGAGCTAGAATGACTTATACAGAGACCGAGGATGAAAAAGGGTAAGGGAGACCCTCCTGTTGAGTCACAAGGTTCAGAGAAGACCCCCTTGCTTTCTAAACTCCTGATGGTGCTTAGGTGCGGCTGGATCCAATCTTAGTCTCAGACTTGGACAATGGTTTATGTCTAAGGGATTATATGTGTTTAGCAGSAGTCTAAGGTTCGTTCACAGTTTTAAGATAGATCACAAGATTTTAGTAGCAATTAATCATCAACTAATTTAACATTTACAAAGTAAGTTACTGGAGTCTACTACAGTCATGACAGTGACTTAATTACAGATTATGCTTACTATCAGTTCACTCACATGCACACAGACACAAAGATAGATAAATATACAAAGGTATACCTGTTAAAAATTCCCCTCGAGTCCAGTGAAATATTCATGTCAAATGTCTTGGCATTTCTCAATGGGTGAAGGGTTGAGCCTCGAGGAGTGTTTCAGCCCCAGGTCCTGTTGTCAGTCGGCGACAGGCCTCTGAATATTGCAAACTCGAGAATTTGCGAGCTCTGAGAGGCATCTCACTCAGAGGCAGATGCTGGGCGCAGCCCGCTGTGGTCCAGGAGAGTTCAAAGGGCCTCACTTAGGACCACTGTTTATAGGGTCGCAAGGTAACTGGCTTTAGTCATCCGTGAAAATTCTCAAGGTTTCAGTAACAATGGTATTGTTCCATTTGAGCTACGACTCAGATAAAGGTATCAGGGGATGAAGAATTATCCCCACTCTCATCCCGCACTTGGGCCAGGCAAGCAGAAGTTCCTGGTGCGCTCAGTACGTTCCCCAACCTCAGCTGTGCAAGAGTTCCTGACAGGGTCGAGGGACGCTTCACCACCTGACTCATTACACCAAGGCCAAGGTTTGACAGGAGTTTCTGAGATTGTGGAGCCCAGCAGAGGGGGTGGGGAATGCACCACCACAGCAAGATGCTCAAAACTTCGTAATCCTACCAGAGATGGATTAGCAGGTGGCATATAGGTGAATCACTTGACAATTAAATGGTACTCACTCCAGAAATTTTATCTCACAATTTGCTTGCCTGTACTTGCTGTTACATGTAGTAGATTTTCAAATTCTGTCATACATTCAAACATTAAAAAAATCCATAGGCAAATATTATGCAATAAGATAATATCAGAGGGGTGTTTTCAAAGGTGCAATTTAATTTTATTATCTATCTTAAAAGGGAAGCATAATCTATGCTTTCTGGACCAGATTACAGTTTTTTTTCAATGTGTACAAGGTCACTCATGCAAGATAGGCCATCATCAGCTGAATTTGTACCTAATATTAAAAATGTATTGCATTTTTCTTATTTCTTACTATCCGAAGAAATAAAAATATTTCTTCGGATAGTAAGAACATACTTCCAAAGGTGATTTAAATAAAAACCATTGTATCTGTGTGGTTGTAACATCCACTATGTTTTACATATTATCCACATGCATTTATGGATGACACTGACTATATAAACTGTCTATTAAAAATAAATTCCTTTTTACTTCCTGGCTCGATGCTTTGCACTTCCATCAGTGATGTGACTGTATTCTTTATAACACAAGGGCTAATTCTAAGTATATCTCTTAAAAAACGGTTTCTAAGCAGCAGCACTGGAAGATTTCCAGAATGATCAGTTTTATTCATTACTTGCTCCCTCCTTTTTACTAGAATTACTGAGCCATATTGAAAAACTTGGAGTTTCAACTCATGGAAGGAAAGAACTGACATGAGAAAAGATTATAAAATGCTGCTTTTGCTATTTAAACTTGGAGAATTCACCCCAAAGCTTTCGGACTGTCGTGGTTTAACCCTGGCAGCACCTAAACACCACGCAGCCGCTCACTCACCCCCCCGCCTCCGGTGGGATGGGGGAGAGAATCGGGAGGGCACGAGTAGGAAAACTCGCAGGTTGAGATAAAAACAGTTTAATAATTGAAATAAAACAAAGTAGAACAGTAATAGTAACAGTGATAACAACAGCAACAACAACAA
>JAYKAV010002858.1:260234-329618 GCA_035582835.1 Phoebastria nigripes | reverse complement strand
CGATTCTCTCCCCCATCCCACCAGGGGGGAGTGAGCGAGCGGCTGCGTGGTGCTTAGTTGCTGGCTGGGGTTAAACCACGACATGATTGAATTCCTGTGGACATTTGTGATAGGAAGCAGCTACCAAGTCCTTGTCAGTGCTTTGCACCATGAAGTGGCAGATGGGGCACTCTGCACCGGTAATTTAACACCAGCTGAGGCCCTTGTCTTTTTGGCATGTCTTTGCATGAGTCTTTATGCAGGGTTGAACAAGGATCATAGAGGCTGTGGCTTTCAAAGTTCAAGAGAAAGAAGTCCAAATCTTGAGGACTGAAGTGCACCCAAAGCTCCTAGACTACCAATTTAAGCCATGATGGCCACACGGATTTTAATAGCAGAGTAGCCACTTCATATGTACCATTGACACAACAGGTCATGGTACAGTTAAGAGTTCATCAGGGCCACTAATCCTACTGCATTGCTGATGAAAGTTTTCATACAGGACATTTGTATCATCAATATAATTGGGTGTCTGGGACCATCCCCTTCCCAGGGAAGCCGCAGGGAGTCATCTCTAAACTCTGAGCATGGCATCTTATCTCTGTGTTTGGTACTTCTTGCAGTTAAAAAGAAACAGAAATAGCTCAAGTTTCACCTTATGGCTCCTCCATAAGGACAAGTAAGAGACATGAAGAAATCTTTTTTGAGATTATTGCAACAAGTGAGTGAATGAAACAGTGATTTATTCTTAATCACTGAAATACTTAACACTTAAATCTCTCTAGTTTATGTACACAGCCCATGAGACAGCCAGAGCACATGAATGTAGTGAGCTCCCCACTCAGTGCTGCGAGGTTTTCCGGGTTCGGAGCTTGACGTTTTGGGGTAACCTGGCCACTGATTGCCATCTGCTGCAGAATGTCGCTCTACCAAGTGTGGCCATCCAGGAGGCACCCCGTCAGTAGATCAGCTGTCCCGCAAAGGCAGCCAGGCAGAGGCCAGGAAGGGAGAGCTTTTGGTACCTCACTCTGACAGCAGCCTAAGGCAAGTTTTCCCCACCTCTGAGCTGGATCCCTAAATAGCAAAGGCAGGCCCAACCAAACAGATGGCCACTTGGCCCAGCTCTTAAATAGCCAAGAAAAGAATCACAAGGAGGAAGAGCGAAAACTACTTTAATCTCTGGACTAGAGAAATATGCTCCCCTGCTCTATGCTGCATGGTTTCTGAAGGAGGTGTAAAGAGGCTGCGCTGCCACGCTAGCCTCTTGCTTGGCCRCAGTGCCTCGGGCTCTGTTTTGGGTGAGATGGATTTTGTTATTACAAATAAGCTCTAGAAAGCTGTCCATCTTCACAGCCCAGCAGGGCCTCACTGCCACCTTTTGCTTCTGCCTTTTAAAAGAGCAGAAATTCATCCATTTCTCAAAGGAGTAGGATGGGTGGCTTTGCACGGCAGGAGCAGACCCTGCTAAGCTGGTGCCCACCTCCTGGCTGCCAGAAGTCATGGGCAGAGCAGAGCTGATGCCAGAGCTGGTGGTACCAGGAGAGCCGTGATGGGCCAGGAGCAGAGCCATGTGCACATAGCTAAATATCACTGAGTTGCAATGCTGGGGGGACACTGATGCTTTGTTTCTGAGCTTGATCCTCAGCAGTCGTGCAGGACATAGGGCAGCGCTGGGATAGCTTTCTTTCCTGGTGCATACCCAAATATGCGCTGTCAGACCCACCCCCACCTATGGGGTTAGGGCCTCTTTTCTGAGAGCCCTCTCTCCCCCYGTGCAGTCCACGGTGGATTTCAATGTCCAGCTCCGATTTTTGGATGTTGCACTAGGGGCGGGCACCCGTGTTCCCTTGTGAACCCAGCCCTCGGTAGGGGCCAACCTGCCCCTATGGGAGCGGCTGCAGAAGTTAGATGTGACAGTGCTGGTCCGGGCTGACGCTGCTCCGGGGAGGCATGGGGTCGACTGGGGGTTTTGAGAAGCTGGTGCAGAGTCAGAGTGAGCCGAACTGCAGTGCGGTTAATTAGTGAGCAGGGACATTGCTGAGCCACAGAGCTGGTGCACGTGCAGGGCTGCAGGCTTAGGAAGTGACCTGCCCACTCCAACCTTGCATCCCTGCTCTTAAATTACAAACTTTGGCTCAATAACAACTGCAGTTGTACTTTTTTTCTGTGAAGAGGCATAGGCTGACTTTTTCACCTCAGGCAGTTCAGGAACAGAAGGTGAAAGAGAAAAAATACAGATGAAATATCGTTAAAAATACAGAATAGGTACTCCTGGCATTTTTATAGCACTCTTTATCTAAGAATGTGTGTGGCACAATTAAGATCACTGGTTCAAACACCCCATTTCACAGCAGCTGCAACTGGAGTCAATCACAGATGACACCCTGGTTGGTCATACCATGGTTTTTCTGCTGAGCCTATCTACTTTCTCTGCTGAAGACTGGTTTGAGCCACACTTCAAAATATTTATGTCATTCTTACTGTGTAAATAAACAGCTTGAGACTCTCACTGCAATGTCCTTCACTAGCATTGGCATTCATGAAAGAATAAACAAAAACCAGGCAGACCTCAGTCCTTGGCCCATCAACACGTTGAGCAGGCCGTTCATCAGAGACGCCTGGGCACTGCAGTCATTACTGAATGAGCAAAAGCATTTACAGAAAAATCCATGATACCCAACCCTATGTCACAAACAGTACTGTCGTGGGTTTAGCACCTACCATGCTGCACCTCCTATTTCAGAAGTGACCTGTTTCAATTGCTGTAGTGGGGAAGTAGCGGGTGACATCCCTGCTCCTTGGGGTAGATGTGCTCTACTCCAGAGGGCACTTCAGAAAACTCCTGCAAGTGTCCCTTTTAAGGAAGTGCATAAAATAGCTGCGGATATCTCAGTGATAAAAGGGCCTCATTCACACAAATATTTTGTTATAAAGTGGGACTTGAAGCTGTCTCTACAGAATTGTATCTGGATGTAGAAAACCAACCCCAAACCTGCTCCTCCTTTGAGAGCCACATGGCTTGCAGCGAGATGGCTCTTTGGCAGCTGCCTCCCATTCTCGGCGCAGCATCCCTGGCTCGGCTCCCCCCACAGCCTGATGCTGTTTTCTCACTCGTTCCCAACACCGGCAGATTATTTGACAGCCTGCTGCTATTTTTACCTTGTAGCTTCTTTACTCAGCTGTCTCAATCAGCTGCTGCTTTGTTTTTGCTCTCCCTCTGCCTGCAAACTAGCAGGCTGGAGGCTCTCAAGTCTTGCTCCTGTTCCCGCTCTCCTTGAAGGCTTCTTTGTAAGACTCCCATTAGTCAGCTTCTTCCTTCCCCATCCCAAACCTTCAAAAACCAAGGCATGACACATTTGTCTTCTTGTATCTGTCTCTTCCAGCCTGATTGTGATAGAAAATGCCAGTTTCTAATGCTTGCTCCCACCCCAAGCAAAGAGAGGTGAGCAAACCCTCATTCTCAAGACACCAGCTAAGAACCTTAAATAAGACTAGGGAAGAAAATGATTCAGCAGTAACAGGAGGTCTCAGTAACAGATGGCTGAGTAGACAAGCTTGCTTGTATTTGCTTGCACAGTGAGGCCTTTTGTGACAGTCTTCTGGAGGGGCTGCTTCACGTGAGCAGTAATTTTACTGGCTGGCAGGACAATGCTGCAATGAGAGCAGGTCCTTTGTGCATAGAACTTTAAAACACTCACAGCTGCCTGTGAGTGGTTTTCACACTTCTAGCTTATATTTTGAGTAGATAAACACGTTTTTGCTGAAAATTTTTCATGTCAAGAAAAACTAATTTAGTTGTTCCTGCAGTTGTGCTCTATGATATTTAATTGCTAAGGCTCTTTTTTCAGAGCACCCTTAAAATTAAGCTGTTTCAAAACAGAATGCTTTTATGCAGATACTTAGTTTAAAGAATGGCTTCATATCCTCCGTCAGACAAGCCATTAATAGGACTTAGAAGTCAGTGACCTCTACCTTTTCTTCTATGATTTAAAGAAACAAAAGAAAACAGAACATGATTTTGCACAGGCTCTAGGCAACAACAAAAGAAGCTATTGGATGTTGAACAATAACACACAAGTTTTGTGACTAGGAGTAAGGTGTAGGGTTAGTGGTTTTCTTGTAAGGCTGTGACCGCTAGATCACTATATATCCCAATTATAAGATATCACCTAGATTAGTAAGCAGGAATAGAACACTTCAGTATCTCTTAAAATACTGGGTTTTTTTCAGGTGCACAGTGGGTGCTATCTCTGACCTTCGCCTAACCCAAAGATCCCCTCTCTGAGGCAAACAAGGTACTGGAAGGTACCACTGCCAGACCACTGCTGCCATGTCACCGTCCGTCTGCTCTGTGCAAGCACCGCTACCCTTAATTCTCCCAGCACTGCGGAGTACACAAGGTGACCTTGAGTATGTAAAACTCATTACAGACTCTCATTGGAAATCTCATCCTCCACCAGTTGTTAAATATGAAAGATGCTTTAATAAATGATATGCCAGCCACAAGATAATACTCCAAGCTTTCCCTTCCACGTGCCATTGCAGCCATGTCGTAGGTGTACCCATAGGTTTAACACTTGCAACCTAAAACCAGCCAGGTCTATTTTCTTCTAACCTGGGATGCTAAGGGTTGTTTCTGTCTCATTGTGGGTTATCCATCTGGTGTTACGGTCTTGTGAAATGGCTGAGAAGTGGCTCTTATGCCACGCTGCTCTGCTAAGTGGGATTCCTCTTGGCCCATGTTACAGAAAGGTGTTCAAATCAAATAAATACCTGGGGGCTTGAGTCTCTGTAGCTCCATGTGGCAGAGGTCTAATTTCCTGCCTTGTTCTAATGATCATTTTTGCCCATATGGTCTATGCTAGCAGAATTTTTAAGAACAGGTATCAACACGTATATCTGTATTTATAGTTCCTATTATTTAAAATGTTACATGGTTTTCTTCTATGCAAATTCAATGGCATGTTTTCTAACTTTCACAGTTTGACTGCTTTACAAAAAAGTATTTTTAAGATTGTCTGAAGGACTTACTGCTCAGTGAGCTGTGAATGTAAAAAAATGTCAATTCGAAATGCTTGGCCACTTTTAAAAATACCCTGTCCTTGGAGGCAGAGAAAAAGCAAAATCAAATCAGATGATGATGCTAGGAAGACCATAAAGCCTTGTTTTATCAATCATCTGATGTACACTTTTAGGGAGAGGTGTTCATTGAAATACCTTAATTATAAATACTTAACTTTGAGGTCAGGTTGACTTAGTCAACAAAACCTAGGACACTCTCTATATCTGGGTAGGAAACAGAAGCAGACCAAATTCAATGTGTTTGGAGGAGTGAGCAATGCCTCTTTTAGAGGACAGAGGAATTAGACCGTGTTARGTTTAGGTTTTACAGCTAAGATGAAAAGGACGTGACCTTTGCCATACTCTGTCTTGACCCAGCCCTGCATGTATCCCACTCAAGGTAGGATTTTGATGACATTTCAAGATACTGAAAGGCAAGATTTTAGTGGTGAACAGACTTCCAGCTTTCTAATTTCCCTTGAAATGAGCAGTGCACCAATGTGAATGTCTTAGGGGAGTACATAGGGCTCACAGGCAGAGTTTTCTGCAAGCAATAAYGTGTCTAAACACTTGGGTCAGTTTACATGCACAAAAGAGTGTTATAACCTTCTCTCTGGCCTTTTCCTAGGAATAAAATAGCTTAATGGGGTGCTGTTCTGTTTCCAGACACTCACTTCTGTGTATGCATAGACCAAACATGGAACATTTGACTACCAAAAGGAGACTGTGCTGGAAAATTATGAGTCTGTGAAAACAGGGAGCTGCAATGCATAGTGATTTGCAGCCTTAACTACAGCAGTTGCAAGGGTGACAGCTGTAATGATTAAGAAATACAGCCCAACAAAAATTACTGCATTTTCCAGGAGTGACACAAGACATAAAGCTGATAAATAATCCTCTAGGAATCTACTGCCCGTAGTGTTTTATTGCTATTACRAAACACTATTATTCAATAAAATTAAAAGAAAAAGGCAGGGCTATTCATTTACAAGGCTGTGTATTGATGTAGCTTACATGGCTAATAGGCAACCCAAAAACCTCTGTGTTCAAAACCATTTGAATTAGCCTTTGTAATTAGTCATTTACCATGACTATCTCTAACCTAGATGCTGCTAGCTTAACCAATGTATTTAGGTGACCTCTTCTATTAAAAAGCTTCCAACAAAGCAACAAAGACTTCCAGAGATAACCAAAGACTTTACAACAAGCAGAGACATTTTTTTCACAACACGTAAACTGTTCATATTAATGCATGAAATCAAAATTGCAAAAAAAATCAAATAAAGAATGTTTGCATAACCATTAACTTAAAAAAAAAAAAAATCTATATTTGAACAGCCACCAGAGGCTGCTAGAGACTGAACCTTCACCCATTGCCCTCCCCATTATTACAAGTTTGTTGGTCTCCCTTGCAGTGTTACTTGTCTTCAACAGCCAGAGGGTCTGTAGTGCCTGTTTTTCCTATGTGACAACTAGGATCATAATTAACTAACTATRCTTTTCTGCAATAACCCTTAAGCAGCCTTTCCCAGAACAAGAATATGAAATGTGGATTAAATTCTGCTTTGACCTATGCCAGTTAAAACTTAGCTATTCTGAATGTGCACAACTGAGAAAACACTGAAGTCCTTTGGCCATATTATTATTTTTTAAATCATATGTAAAAGCATGCAGGATATTTTACCAAGGAGATAAAATTTCCTCCCCAAAGACCTTGCAGTCTCCAAAGGTCTAAAAAGACACAGGTACATTGGCTACAGGCTAAAGGACTCATTTGTTGAAGGTGCATGGTAATGCTAGAAAATCAAATTTCACATATTATTAAACACGCTCGCCACTTCTCTGCTGTAACTCTGAAACCCTCTGGCATTTGAGGCTGTGGAGCTGCTAATGCTTTTCTGACTGGGAAGGGGTCTGGGGGTTGTGGCTATACCAGGGTGGACATTTTTTTCCTCCCTCTCTCTATACTCCTTCACACTCCCTAAATCCATTATTTAAATGGACGGAGCAGTCCTCTTCTCTCAGGTTAAAGTCAAGCCACGCACACATCAGATAAGAAGGTCTGAGACCTTGGTCTGTCCAGACAGCAGGACAGCCAAGGCTACCCCAGCCCCACTAAACTTTTCTTGGTTGGGGCAAAGTTTTGGTGCAGCATTAGGGTTACAAAGAAAATTCATTTGCGGAATGCATGCAAGGGGTAGGTGGCCTCCAGGTTTTTGTCACGATGTAGAAAGGGCAATAAAGAGTGGGCTGAATGGGGGATTCTTATACCAGGAATGTTACTTCTGAGCTTAGATTTGTATTCATGGTGTGGGGAGGTGCTGGTTTCTGAGAATTATCACTCTAAGCCATATGTTATCAACTTTCGCGTATCTAAGAAGTTATATAGCTGCTAGATTTTAAGCTTCTGGTAACCATCTACATTTTTTCTTCTTTTAGATTTGAGTAGATATATACAATGATACTTCAGAACTTTCTTTTTAATGATACTTTAGAGCTTTCTTGTAAGCTCCAGAATAGTTTCTGTATGTGTATCACAATAAAATAATGTAACTAAATAACAGCAGATTCATTGAAAGTGGCATAGTCTAGGGTAGGTTATTAGCATAGCTTTAAAGTTYTTTACTGTTGCTGCAAATGTCACTGTTTTCTTCTAAACAGTTTTCTTCCAGATCAACGCAGAATTACTTAATTTGATTCTAAACAAACAGTGGCAGCACTTCCTGTTAGTCTAAACAATAAATGACAATAACAACAATAAAGCATCGTCTGGCAGGATGGGATACAGGTTATGTTCTTATACCACCAATGACTGTGCCTCAGCATAAAACCATCTGCTCTCCTGTGTCAGTTCATATAAGCTTAAAAAAAATTAAGTCTACCAACTGGATTTTTATTAGCTTGGCTATTGAAGTCAGAAAGCAGTAAGTGCTGTTTATCTTAAGAATGGAATAACCCCAAGAACTTGATTTAAGCAGTTGAATAAATATGAGTAAGGAAAAAGGAGAAGACACATTAAAAGCATACACAGTTTTACCAGCTAAAAGCTTGTTYGAAGTGAAGCGTGCTGAATAAAAGCAATGTCCAAGTTGCAATRTTGGTATCCCTAGCTGGGTTGCCCTTCTGAGACCCACCACCAGCCAGCTGTCCATCCCTGGGCAGAGCACGGGCTCCAGCCAGGGAGCACGGTGCGGGTATATCCCCCAGGATGGGACGGACGGGGATTGGTGGTTGTTAACAGTCCTAATGGGCCTGCCTAAGGTGATGGGGCTTATAGCCTCTCCTCCTGCCCAAGGAGGATCAGCCATGCCCCCGTCACTCCTGGCAGGGGGCTGTCCCACCAGTTCTTTCAAAGGGGTTTCCACAACTTTCTCAGACAAATGGTTCTGACTTTCACCCTTAGAAACCTTCCTTAATGCCGCTTGGGAATATGTCCTCTTGCCATTTAAGCTCGTTACTTGTCCTCCTCGCTCTGAACATGGAGAAGAGGTGATTCCCTGCTCCTCTGAAGCTGCCTTTTACATATTTAAAGACTTCTGTCCCTCATGTGGTTTTTTCTTCTTTAGGCTAAATAGCCATTCATCTTTCCTCAGAGCCAACCTTCCTCAAATCTCTCTGGTTATTCTCTCCTCTAATCTTTTGACAACTGGTCAGAAATGTGAAGCTGAAAACCAGAAGTACCTGAGCTGTGGCCATATCAGTACCACATATAGCAGGAGACTCATTTCACATGACGTGCAGGCTTGACTTTTGTCTCTGCATCCCAGTCAGCTATTGCAGCAACCTGAGGTTGCAGATCAGCCAGAATATGAGTCAAAAAATAACCAAATGATAGGATTTTGCCATTCTCTTATGTGTATTTATGTAGCTATTTTCTCCTAAACTTAAAACCCCGTATTTGTCCCTGAATCGTACTTTTTCCTATGAAAGTGACAAGAACATTTTGAGCTCTAAATCTTGCATTCAGCAGAGTGGCTGGTCCCCGTTTAGTCCCGTTAGTCCCTTTTGGTGTTGTCTGCAAATTTAATTTGAATACCCTGTCCAGTCATCTAGAACAGTAAAGAAAATATTAAATATTACCAGACTCCAGAGAATCTGCTCAGGATACCCTTTCGTTTGGCAGTGACTCATGAATAACTACGGTTTGATTACAGTTTTCCAGCTATCTTTGCTCTCACTCTCTTGTGGTTCCCCTAGTTTGATGATGAACATGTCATTCAAAACACTACTAGAAGCCAAGATATGACATCTTTTGCTTCCCTTCTATCACAGTGTTTCCATGTCACATAAGGCAATTAGAWTTGGCAAAAGAAAGACCTGTCAGACTAATCCATGTTTCCTTTTGCATTCCTTTTTTTTTTTTTTTAATTTTAATTCTGGGTGCTAAAAAATAGTTGGCTTGATGATTTCTTTCCCTACAATTTTTCTGAAATTGAAAATAAGCTGACACCTTTACAACTCTCTGGCTCCTTCTTTTCCCTTCTTTTTTCAGAAATATGGGCACTGCATTTTCCTTCTTTAAGTGCCTGGCATTCACCCATCTTCTGCAAATTCAACAAGATAATTACTGATGACTTGTGAGATTCCCACCAGCCAGCTTTGGAAGCAAACCAGGGGTGAAGTTCATCATACTAAGCAGATATTAAATACCATACTTATCTAACCATTCTACCTGACTGAGGGCTGAAGTCTTGCCTCTTTGTCCAGTCGTATCTAGTACTTATATTGGAGTCAGTTCAGGAATCAAAGATTTTTTTTTCCCAATCCTTCATATTAATTTTAAATGTATTTAAGAAAGAAAGAAAGAAAAAAATATCACATCTAGTATTTTATAATGATGAAGAAAAAGCAAACAAAACAAGAGATGGCTGCTGCATTGCCACCTCGAAACAGAGAAAAAATTGTCACAACAGACACTCTTTTGTCTTTCATTGTGCATCCTGTTCAATACGCAGAGGTCAGACTCGCTCCATTGAAAGAGAAAGAGGTGCTACTGAACGAGGCACGTCTCCCTGCTCTCACAGTGAGATGCACGCACTCTTACTGAGCAGTTAAGCTGTTTGGTTGTCAGCCTCAGTAATGCTGCCTTTTTTATGAATATTGTTAAAATATTGACTGGCCCTTTTTATTGTTGATCATTCCAAATCTGATTTTAAGCCTTCTCCCTGTTCCAGCTGCAGCTATTTTTCACTGGAAAGCTCAAGCATGTTTCCACATGGGGTTTATCTCCCTGACAAATTTCTATTGCTAACTATAGTTACTGGAGAACTGTTCAGAAAAATGGTTTAGAGCAGGAAAAGTGTATTAAAAAACAGGTTACCTTTGCACAAAACCCATATATATTTAGGCAAAGGCTATACATGAAAGAATGTCAGCCTGAAAGGAAGCTGCAAGGAATACAACACAGGCAGTTATAATAGGCAACTTTAGCTCTTGCGACAGCATTTATTTAACTACATTACAACGTTTCAAATTCCCTTTCAGCACTATGGCCCCAAAGATCTAAAAAACCGCTCATTTAAACAGTCTCCTTGCTCCAAAAAGCTTTCCTTTAACTGTTGTTTAAAAACTACATAGAAGAATGCTATCACGCAGGAAAAGTGCCGCTGAGCTTGCTGGTAATTACAAGTACATCGCTGTATTGTTTATGCCTCTTTCCATACACACCTTGGGGATAGTGTGGGTGCARACCCACCAGAACTTTAAAAACTCTCTGAAAACTGTTTCAGAATATTATGTTCCTCCTGCACTGACCATGGGTGGTGCATATGCTCGCATCAAGCCCAAATGGACCCAGAATTACATACTGAAACAGGGTGTAACGYGCAGTGTCCGTGCAATAACCCTCACTGTGTCTGAGACAGATTCCCACCAGCTAAAAAAGCGTTAGARCCACCAGTGCATGCAGCCACAGGCTATCCTTAAAAGCTACCACTGTTTTTTTAAAAGCAACATTTAAAAATTAAAAAAACCAAAACACCCCTCCCCCTTCCAAATCATGAGGTTTTGTACTGGAGTGGTAACCAGCAGTCTCAACAAGGTTAGTTGCCATTGTATGAAGTTCTATATGTATGCTTGTACATATAAACACATACTTGCATATATACACACATATATATATACATGCACAGTTGTCTCAGTTCTCAAACTGAATCACGGAGAAAGGCAAACTGCAGAAGAGGGCACACAGAGGTGAATTCATCTGCCTGTGAGTGCAGAGCAGGTGGGTACCAGAAATAGAAATACAACTGCATCTGCAGATTACAGTTGGGTGCTCCAGACTCTACTACATCTCTTTTCTTCTGCCTTCAGGACATGGCTGAAGTTTGCCACATGTCTCTCCAAASATGCGCACCCATATTTTCATTTGATATAGTAAAGTGTTAGCATGGAAAGATGGGAATATAAGGAGGGCTGGCGTAGACCTACSTCTCGCCCACACTTCGGATCTGGAAGTGACTAGGGATATATACAAACGGAGGGGCCAGTAAGCCCTCCCAGGTCCACCAATTTTCCTTTTCTAAAGTTTTCCCCATCTTTACAGAGCCTGTCCCACTTGGTGCTGGAAGRTCTCCTGATGCCTCTGCTGCTGACCAAGTTAACACTCCAGGATATATCAGATAGACAAAGGCAGAAAATTTCTTAGTTCTGATTGTGCTCTAAATATGTCTGCAAATTCAGCACTACTGAGACATTGCCGGGACCTGCCCACTACCAACTCCACCATTCCCAAACACGCAAATGGTATTCAGGGACGAATGCATGAGCTATGTGTCTCCAAAGTCTTAGCAGACAAAAGAGTAGGTTGAAGTTGGATTTGGTTAACTTTCTGTCTTTATCCCTCCTGCCACCGTAAATCATTTTTGTACGCAAACAGGAGAAAATAAAGTATCTGCAGAGTTATTACCAAGAGAGAATATGGCCCAGAACTTTGTCAGCTGTCAAAGTAATGATCCCATTTTCTATGAAAACAAGCTTGTTACTGTCTATTTGATACAAGAATAGTATGTGTGTTCCAGGGGAAAAAAGAGAAGCCAAGAAAGGTTACAGGCCCAGTGCTAAAGGAAAGCACATTTGCACATAATACGCTGGAGACATTCAAGAACAGTTCATTTTGATGTAGTGGCAGGTCCTGTAATGTTGCCAAGGACAGGATAACTTGTTGGTCTCCTAGGCTGGAGCTGCCATAGAGCAGTATTTCTCATAAGCAAATAACTTTGTTGTTTAGCACAGAAAAAAACCATCATAAAGCCACCAGTAAATGTGGGCTAGAGATTGACATTTTGTAAGTCTTCTAAGCAAGGTGGAAAGCTTAAAAATAGGCCTTCACTTTGTGCCTCTCCCACATGCACCTTTTTTTTTTTCTCTGCTCGTCRTGTGGTCATTTCAATCTGCTCAAAGGAGCCTTCAGAAGGTCCACAGGTGTTGCCTTTTCTGGCCTCCACAGAGTGCTAATAGGCAATGTTATAAAAACAGAACTAAGAAATTTCCGGTACATTGAGTTCAAGAACTGTAGTAAAATATATAGCTATGAAGGACTGGGGGAAATAGCTCAAAATAAGGTATGTTCAAAGGTCTTAAATGCTTTCTGTGTGGAGCTTTATGTTACATTGAAACCTACATTTGCTCCTATTTTTAAAGCTACTTAAGCACCACTAGATTGATGAGTCAGTTATATGTAATAGCTATGGTGAATGGAATACTGATTTTTGAAAGCTGCTCAAAATTTAGTAGAAGTTTTCAATCATATCTTGTTTATTAAAAAATATACCTCTATATACAGCTCTGATGTCTGGCTTGCATAATGAAGGAAATTAAAATATTTGTCCTACTTAAGTATCTATATATTTCAACCTGCAATCATTGTATGAGTATTAAGTATAAGCACCATAAAGAAAATCACAAGACTGAGAAATGAGCCTCTTTTATACAGATGTAAATCTGGGGCAATGCCTTTGAAATCAGAGCATGTTACTTGTGAATATCACACTTGTTCTTTGCTGTTTGTTGATAATATTAAGATGAATGTTTTAGCTTTCCACTGAGTTTCATTACTGAACAATCTTGCCCTACATTGCTTCCCTAAATAATGGGAGAAAGAAGCAGAACAGCGCTCTTCTCCAGAACAGAGATAATGTGGCTATAGACCTCCAGATTTTGAGAGGTATGAAACACTAACCTGTGCCTGTGATCGGCCTCTGTAGAACACTTTCCTAATAGGCAGAGTTATTTACTGCTTGCTAAAGAAACAAGGGAATAATAGAAGAAATAGTAAAATTGCTGTGAAGCAATTTATTGACTCTTGTGAAAATAACAGGAGGTAAGAAAGGCAGGAAGGTATGAGATAACGGAGGAGGGGAATACGAGATGGAAAATAATTTTAACTTGCGTACATAACAATTTCCTGGGCTGTGATATTGTCTGGAGGGAGAGGGCATTGAGCTGGATCTGATTCATATCTGGTAGTCTTTTTTGTGCTTTGGACTTGGCCTAAGCAGTGATTTGAACACCACAATATTAAGGCAGCATCTGCCTCCTGAGAGGTTACAGATAGTATGGCTCTGGCAAAAGATAGGAGTTCCCATCAGTCCRGCATATCTAGAGGTGTATATCGCATTTATGGCTTAAAGCACTGGTATGGGAATTTTGACATTGCGGCATATTCAGTTTACTTTGTAAGTTCATTTGGTTTAAATATATGAAGGCAGAATCCAGCTGTTTGGCTTTGTGGTGAATATAGAATTAACTGTCTGAAAAATTGCTGGTGGATGGATTGATTTGCTTGAAAGTTAAATAAAATATTCATCCTCTTAAGAAATTCAGCACCTACTATCAGCCATCTTGTTCACTTAAATTATGTTAAGAATTAAAAGGAGATATGGATGATTCCAAATCCCTTGGAGGCCAGCCCTGTGAATCTCCGTGCCTGCTATTACACACAAGGCCACTTTTGTCCTTACTCTGTAAACATGGGAGGTTCTCTTCACTTAAAAAAGTAGATAACTTTTCACTATGTGGATTTGCAATTACACTCATCTGAGAATGGCTGCTGTAGGCTATTGCTCTGAGTGCATTCCTGGGTAAACCATGGGGATTTTGGCTTTCGTTTTTTTGAACCAGTGGGCAGTTGGATCCCTGGTAAGGGTGCCAAAGAGGGAAAATAGCCTTAAGGATGGGTGTTTCTGCCCAAAAGGAGGGGATGCAAATCCATCTTGTGCTTGGGAGGAGCTAAGATGGGAGCCTGCAGCTGGAAGACATGAAGGAGAGAGGAAGGAAGGAACTGAGAAGGCTGTCCAGATCCCGCACCCCACAGTGGGTGGCCAAGATCCTGCCAAAAACACCTTTGATACTGCCTGGATGATTCACTCTCACTTTAAACATATCAGAAATGAAGGCCACATAGAAACTGAATGCTTTGGCAGAAGGTATAACAGTGTTGAGATGGAGCGGAAGCTGTGCTTGGGATGTGCTGCAGGATCTTGGGAATTATTTGGGCCGCAAGAGGCAGTCTTGGGTCCTCTGCCTTTGCTTGAGGAAATCAGTTCCTGAGGGGTTAACAGCAAAAAGCTGTGTGTTTGAGGGACTACTTCMTTTTTCTTAATGTGCCACCTCTTCTTGCTGAGTAAAATTGATTGGGATTTGGGAAGCAGAAGTATTATAACAAATTTGTCTGGGGAACTGCTTTCATCATCACCCTAGGAAATGGGTTGGTTAATGGAGAGGAGAATGAGATTTTTACTATTGAGTTCTGTAATGGGACAATACTCTGTTTTTGCAGCAGATTGGTTGAAGAGGCTTGGAATGTATTTATTTTGTCACTGAAATGGGTTGGAATTCTGGTCGGAAAGACTTCCTTATGCTACAATGGAAAATATGAATGAAAGGCTCTTAGGTAGAGAAAGGAGAAATGAAGTGCTGGATTCTGTTGCTAGTCTTTGCTTTTTCTCTGTGCAATCTAGTTATTCACATTCATGCAATTCTGTAGTCTAGTCTACTGGTTTATGTCAGAAGTCATCAAAAGGTTATCCATCCTCATTTATTTTGGTGAAATTTTAGCTAGATATCCGATACCCTATGCATAGATCAGATTTCCTCAAAAGTATTGTTTTCTCGTACCCTAAGATAACTTGGGCAGCAGATACATAAATTGCATTTAGATGTTTGTATACCTGAAAAATCTTTCAGCAGAGAGATAATTAAATTGTACAACAGTTCCCTTGTCAGAGATAGTTATTTTAGGATTCATAGGATCAAGATGGTCTTGTTGATGTGTATCTACTGATCAGGAAATTTGCTTTCACATGGAACATCAATTTTTAGAGAAATCCCAAGCAGCTTTTTCATAGCAAGTAAGAGCTGCTTTTAGTTAAAAACATTATATTTGCATGTGTCAAAATATTTAATTAA
The DNA here is from genome assembly GCA_035582835.1 of Phoebastria nigripes. NCBI lineage: Eukaryota > Metazoa > Chordata > Aves > Procellariiformes > Diomedeidae > Phoebastria > Phoebastria nigripes. The sequence goes on along the minus strand of JAYKAV010002858.1, from coordinate 314,171 downwards.
AAAACAGAAGAAAAGCAATGTGTCTTTCAATCCCTTCCTCCTTGATAAAATTCCCTTTTCTTTGTTTTTTCTTGCTCTTGCCTTTATTTCCTGTTTAAAAAAAAAAAACAAACTATTTCTCTCCTGAAGATGTGGTGGTTTGTTTTGGTTTTGTTTTTTTTTTTTTTTTTTCTTTTTCCCCTCCCCTTGATGGAAATGACCTACCATTGATGTGTTCTGCAATGAACCTTGGTCAGTTGCTTAGGTTGTGCATACAGGCATTAACACAGCAGGTAAAAGTCTAAGTAGTACTAAGAGTTTTAAGTTTTGCAATTAGTAAAATCATAGTCACTCAGTGACTCTAGAAATAGCAGACTGCTTTGAAGTACAATCTCACTTGTTCCGTTCCTACCAAAGCTTTAAAAGTATCCTGTGTCTGCTCAGGAGCATGTTATCTTCTGCTGAAAGCATAGACAGGGAATCGGATTTTGATTTAGTTTCCTGATAAGACCTTCACCCTTTAAAGATCGAGTGCACAAGATTGTAAGTGGAAGCCAACTCAAATCAAAATGATGTGCCAATATCATTCCAATGATATTCCACAATATACTCCAATATTATGTTGTTAAAGGAAAATATAATAAATTGGGTATAGCCTGTCTCATGACTCCATTGTAAGCAGCAGAAGAAAGTGTAAGCATTCTTATTCTTAGTCCAAGGTTAGCAGTGAGGGAAGACTCTTATCAAGGAAAGATGTGGAATGGATTTATGATAAAGATCACTGTACAGCCCAAGACAGGTATGGTAAGTTATCACATAGTAGTTCATTACACTAACACTTAAAATATTTGTGCATTGTAATATACAGAGTGAAACTTCAGTTTTAATCTTTATAATGATGTCGACTTTTCACTGACAAGAATCAGGGATTGGTATCTTTGCTCTATTGCAGAAAAGTTTTTTTATCTTTGTGTCTCTGTACAGATTGAATAGTCTTTGTTCATTCTCTGATAGAAGTTTTTCACATTCATAATGCCGTTTAACATTTTGCTACCATTCTGTTACATTTGGTAGACTGACATGTGTCAGCATTTATCAAGCTCTGTGTGAAGAAAACTTTGCAGGTAAAAGGTATTTATTTATTGTTGTGTAGAAATCTGTATGCCACTGGTATATTTAAATACCCTGGCTGTATAAATCAGACGTCATGGAATCTTGGAGTCAGTTTACATCTACTTGCCACCAGAAGTAAAACATTAACTTATAGGGAAGATAAATGCTGTGCTGCTTTCTCACTTGCTGTGGTGTCTCTATAGCCTCTTGCCACAGGCTAATTTCCATGTCTTCCAGCTGAGCCATTCTGTTCCAGAGCTGCGATGGCAAAAATTAAAAATCAGCTTCCACTGCCTTTTTTGTTTACTTAGACAAACAGGCAAAACTTAAAGAGCATTTTTCCTCCTCCTAGCAAAGCACTCGAGTGCAAGCTTGCTTTACATTGACCTCAATGAGACTTAGAAATTCTTAAGAGCTTTGATTCAGGGCCTCTGTTCCTAATCCTGGTTGAACACAAATTTCTCATTGACTGGAGTGGTGTAGGAGACAGCTCTTAATTGCCTATGAAAGTATTACAGAAATAGCTTGAAACACTGTAGAAAGCTATTCTGTGCCTGTACAGCTACATTATCTTGGACCATTACTTTAAAATATGGCAGTGCTTTGTTTTTATAGTGGAAGCAACAGAAGCTGCTGTGTGTATTGCTCATATAAATGGAAAATAGTTCTGAGTAGTATTGTGTCTTTGTTCTGCTGATTCTCTGGATTAGTTACCTCTACTTTCAGGCTTAAAATCTTGAGGACTATTCCAAATTAACATATATTTATTGGTATTCTCTATTCTTTAATTGTGAAACTGATCTTTACCTAAATGCTTCTTTAATCATATTTAGATATTGGTGCAGTACAGTAAACATGACTTTGACACGCCTAGATCAAAAATCCAATGCTGTCAATGAAAACATCCTATGGTAGAGTGAATAAACACCTTGTATGATCCTACTAAATGTAGGAATGTATTACAGCATGATCCTGCAGGGCCTTGAGCGTGCATTAGTTAKCCTTGTCACCAATAGTTGTGTACAACTGTGAACACTGTGATTACTCAATGCTTAAAGCTGGAACATTTTCAAGTATTTGTCATGCTAGGCAGAAGAATACTTGATTGAATTTGCATTTYTCTTTAAAGCGGCAGTGCAGTTTCAAAGCAAATTCCCTAGCTGTCCCTGCTTCCTACAGGTTGCTTTGTTCTGCAGGGCTCTTCTGGTGTCTGGGAATGAGTCTCTTCAGAGGAAACTAAACAAATTCTGCTCCAGGTGTGCATCCTGATGCACTTCTAGTCCTCCTGCAGATATAAAGGTTTCAACCAGTGAGAGCTACTTTGTTCTGCTTGGTCACATGCATGGAGAGGGGATGTTCAATCCCGTTGACCAGACTAAACCTAGTCTGAAGTAAAATCTGGAAGACTTTTATAGTGAAGATGTAGGGTCCTCAGCACCAATAGCTTCTACCTGTTGATCCATTCCTATTATGCTGGATGATTTGCTAATGTAGGCATAGCCTTGTTAAGGCTTTAAGTTTGTTAAAAGCGTTCCTTCTGCAAGTCTTTATCAGATAGCTGTAGTTTTTTGCATTTTTGGAAAAAAAAAAAAACAACTTGAAATGAAAGAGTAGATACTTGACTTACTGGCAAAACAAATGAAATGAAGCAGAGTGAGGAAGTAATGGAATATTGGTTTCTAATGGATATGTTCATGGCATTTGCCATTTTCATGCTCTTTTCTTCAAAAAGACCCCAACCAAACCTTGTACTAAACACATTACCAATGCTTAGCAAGTCACTAAAAGTAATTACAGATAATGAATGAATATGGCATCTCGGTTTGCATCTTGAACTAGTTCTTAGTACAGAGTGCTCTCTTGCGCTGCCACTCTCCTGGGAAAGAGATCTATAGGCCTTTGGCATTTCATACCATTCTTATGTGGAGGTTCAGAAAAGGAAGGCTCATGTATGCTGTATAATAAAGAGATCTGAATTTTTTTAAAAGTACTTGTACATCATCATTGCAAGAACTTAGAAATATACGGATTGAGGAAATTGAAAGCTTCTGATATAGACAATACACCATTTCATAAGTTTGATCATTTCCATATGTTCTCTTTACACTGAAATATAAGATAATACAAATCAAAATTCAAGTGTGAAGTCTTCTGGAGGAAGTGATACAGGAGTTGAATGCTCTAGCTTGAATGAGACATGCTGCAGGCTTTATGCATCCTTTCTGTCTGGCTTTGCATACATTTGCCAGTTCTGCCTGCTATTTTGTGCTCTCACCATCTTGGAAGTTGAAAGACTTCAGTACAGCTTGTCACTGATTAATAAACATGTGATTGAAGATGTCTGAGATCACAAGCTGGCCTGTGATGTTAGGCTAGGAACTGGAGTAGCCTGTGAGTCTATCTTCTGCTCCAGGATTGCCACAGAAGGGAGCAATACTCTGGCCATCAAGCACTAGCAAGGAGACCTTGTGGTACCTCCTGCAGCACCCATCTGATGCTGTAAGAGGGTCAGGACCTGTGAGATATGAAAAAACCCACAGATGAGCTTTGTCATAGGGCTCACTACACCAATAGACTAGACCCACCAAATGCCACAGCTGCACATGCTCCTACTGCAGCATATGACAACTCTTCTCTTCCCATGGGCTCCCTGGGTGAAGGTGCTGCCAAGACCCCTGCCACTTCACTGGGAAACAGAAAACTGTATGTGAGTTGTCATAAGTCTGGATGGAGAGGATGGATGAAGAGGTCAATATTCAAASATGGTTTATGTTGAAAATGTACAGAAACCTGTTAATTTCTATGTAGGATATGAAATATACAGTGTTTGTGAAATAGGTACAGTGAATATATTTGCTGATTTTTAGGTATTTGTTAAATTGTCATGTGGAGAGGATGGTTAAAGTACTGTTTCTGAAGATAACAAGTCACACATCACCTTACAAAGCTATATATGAGAATATCAGGATTAGGGTAGCATTATTATTATTCTGTTTTGTTAGGTGATGTAACTCAAATTTTCAGCTGCTCTTTGGCAGCCTAAACAGTAACCACCTCTCCATAGCAATTGTTTTGGGTTGTGAATACTCTTTGAGTTAGTTAATATGTTAGGTAACCTCCTAGAAGACTGTAACTTTTCATCATCCCTTGAGGAAATGTTTATAGACCAGCACATCACTACCTGAAATCATGATAGCTTAATGGATGAATTGATAGAAGTATCTTACATGTTACATACTGTTTTGAGCACACAAGAATATCTGTATTAATGTCAAGGACCCAGAAAGATCTTACTGTTATAAAATTGAACTAGGAGAAACAAAGCTTTGAAATACTGTTCATAACACTACAATATAATAAGCTTCTTACACTGAGCGTCACCACTTCTTCAGCTCTAAAAAAAACCCTTGGGAGAGAGATATTCAAAGGCGTAAAGGGCGACTTTATTAGAAGTCTGTCTAACTTTCTGCCTCTGAAAATCTCCACACTGCTAGCATAATGACACATGTGCATGTGCTTTGGGCAGACAGGCAAATCACTAAAAGCTTTGATTTGATCCCAAGCCATTTACCTTTGTCTGAATTTGGCCTTTAGGAAGGATTTTGACTAAATACAGGAGAGAACTGCGCTGATGCTTGTGTAACTGCAGCATAGCAAGGCTTTACAGTGGAGCTGTAGGAATCCAAGCTTCCTGATGGGCTTGTGTTTTCCTTTGCATTTATCCTATGTAGCTTAATTTAGAAATTGCAATATTTGATCAGACTTCTCTTAATTTCCTGTCTACTTCTACTAATTTACCCTTTTTGGAATTTGGGCATATGTCATTGCATATGACTTTTTACCTTATCAAGTGCTTTCCCTGCCTCCAGTCATTCTTGGGTTTTCTGCATTCCTTTTGTTTCACATTAACTTTTTTCCTGTAGAAAACATGATGAATGTAAGGTGATCAGATGCCCCAGATTCAGACACAATCTTTTTTTCCTTGTGATGTCTTCACATCCCACAGAATTCATCAAGATCACTTTTATGTAACTATTTTGTTATGATCTTGAGCACTAACAGCCTAACGTCAGTCCTAAACAATTATTTTCCTCAATCTACTTGCTAATAAAGCTTGCAGTCACTGTACCTATAAAATCAATATCTAATGATGTTATACAATATGGCAAAGCTTTAACTGTATAACAGAATATAAATATATTTTTATGTATCTGGTATAATACATTGTTTAATTTCAATCTGTTGTCATTAGGAACATCCTAAGGGTTGTGCTTGCTAGTTGCACCTACTGTATCCCAGAAATATGCAGCCATGTTAGCAATCGTGTGGGTATATGGAACATATGTAAGCGTTATTGAAAGCTAATGTATAGTGTGCTGTAACCTAGCCTGGAAATGTTAGTAAATCAATTGATTGCTCTTTGCCTTGTTTTCCCCTTCCCAGCTTTTGGGCAAAGGGCTCCCTCTTCCTGTGTGTTTGAGTGTTGGGAGTTCAGCTGGAGACTTTGGGTTTTATATGAGCATTAATACTATGTATATCTTCCAATGGGTGTATAAGAGAAAAATCTTTAAGTACAAGAAAAGGGAGCACATTAGATAAACTCAGTGATGTTAGATATATCAGTGGTGCAGTCTTTGTACATGTATTCGCTGCTGTTTTTCCACCTGGAAAATAATATAGCAGAATTGGAGTAGGTTTGTGGATGTCAAAGAAAATGAAAAATGAGTCAATGAAAACAGCCAGGGAGGAGTTTTAGATTAGAATTGATTATTTTGGAAAAAACCCAATAACAAGCCTGAAAAAATACATATAAAATGACAAATGACATGGTGAAAGGAAAGTAGGAGCTTCGTTTCTTCTGCTCTTGCTATGCACAAAAAAGGTGAAAGACTGTTAGACGAAAAGCAGGAAACTCCAGAGTGATAAAAGCAAACACATCTCCATACAGTATGCAACTAAAGTAGGGAACCATCACCACAGGAAATTAAGGCCAAAGCCTCTGTTGAAGCAATCAGTACAGGTATATAGGTATCAAGGGTATGATGATAGCTTTTTAGAAAAGGATATTAATCCTCTTCTATCAGGACATAAGACACCAGAGTGGTATCTAGTAAGATTTCCACACTATTCCTGCTGCATATTTCTTTTACTTCCATGTGCAGTGTGATCCCTCAAGAATCTAAAGTCCCATGTTGCGAGGTGCGACAGAAAACCAGTCTTCTGCAATAAGTGTATTTTTTTTCTTCTATTGTTTGGGATTTATTGCTCATGTAAATGCCTCTTGTTGCTGAGATGCAGTACAACCAGCTGCATTTCATAGTGGTGCTGATTCACCAGCATTTTACTGAAAAAGTGTTCTGCTGCTGTTTAACCTGCATGCTACAAAAATGAAGCTGTTTTGCAACAGGTGACTCTCCTGATCAAAGCTCAGATCAGCTGATTGTTTTGAAGCCATGCGCCTAAGGTGGTACACAATTGTGAATTTAGGATTTTTCTGAACGTCCAAAAAATAACTCTTGCATTTAATCTTCTTCTCACTTGTTCCTTGCTGTATTTATACATTTGCCAGAAGATGGTAGCTTGCTTTCTGTGCGCTATGCGCTGAAAGTCATGAGGGAGAGCATGCACAAGGTTTGCTGTTAATGCTGTTTTAGTTTCTAGAAATAGGAAAACATTCACTACCAAAAGGACACAAATAAATATGCCCCCTTTGCTGTGTGAGTGTTATAATCTTGACTTCATGACTGGAAAATTATTCACATCTTTTCCAAAGTCTGCCTCTGTTTTAAATTTTGTGCAGTTTAACTATTTAGTATTTAAATATTTTACACAATGTTGAAGTATTACATGAGGGACACATGCAARTCACTTGCAGAAGAGCCCTACATTTTTTCCTGTGTTTCATTCTGCTGTCTGTGAGCTGCTGTTTTACTGTCTTGGTCTGATGCCTGTATACGCAATTTGAAGTTTATATAAATAAAGAAAATAAGTTTCTACACACTTTTTCCCACCACTTCTTTGCAACACTAGATTTAGTAGAAAGAAATTATCTAGGATCTGAATTTGTTGCATACAAGCAGTATGGGAAAAATTGCTGTCCTTGGTGAGTCAGTAGGATCAACGCTTGCTAATAGAAAAGGTTTTTTCTAGCAAGCAGTGCAGGCTTCCTAGAATACCACAGAAATGTGAATTATAACTAAAAATTATTACAATAACATAATTTGCTTTCTGTAATCTCCCTGGGGGTAATATTGTGCTGTCCTCATCCCCTTCAAAGTACTTCTTCCTCATAGTGCATAACCTGAAATGTCTGCTGCAGGAGAAAAATAACATAATCAAGCTACCCAGTTTACCAATGAGCATTGCTGGTCTATTGTGCAGTGCTGTCACAACTACTTGCAGTAGCTGAGGGTTCCTATAAATTCAGTTATAGCAGAAATACCACAGTCTTTTCTTTGCTGAAGATTGATTGCCAGGAAAAACATTTAATGGCTGTATAGTTTTCCATCTGACAGTCAATTGCAATGCAAAAAGAGCACACACAATGGCATCAGATGTGTGGAGCGGTGATATATTAGCAATAACATGGCAATAACAACATATTGGACAGATTTTTATTTGTAAGACTTTTCTGCCAGTGCAAGGTCAGAAACAAACTACCAACAAAAAGCCTACAGTATAGATGCCTATGGCTTTAAAAAAAATCTGATAAAGCGGAATGGTAGACACAATTTAATGTGATGTGTACTATGCAACCACTTGTTCTCCAGTAAGCTCCTTTGCTGTAAGTGGAGCATAAAATATTAGAATAAGGCCTTAAAGATCTTAACAAACCATATCTGTACAGTAACAATTTAAGATGACAGAGTGAAGAATTCTGTTTCCCAGTGTAAAAAAAAAAAAAACAACTACCTGTGTCATATACGAACAGTAAAATGTTATATTGGAATAGATAAAGTCAAAGGGCAGAAATACAGGCATTGACAGGTTATCTGGTGTCCAGTTTTGTTGTCTTCTCTTTTTCAAGTTGTCCTGACATATGATTTTTTTCAGATGCATGAAAAGAAAACTTGCTGGAATCAGAAAAATACATGAAATATAAAAAAACCTTCTCAACAAGAACTAATCCTTGTGCTGAAAAAGTAGGTTCTACAGAATGTCTTAAAGCTGAGTTTTTAGAACAGGCTTGTTGGAAAGAAAGTTCTTTTTCAGCATTTGTTGACAATTAGAAAACAGGTAGATAAAGTCAAGTTCTTCATCTGGAAAAACAAAGAAAAGCAGCTCTTTTTGCCTCAGAGTGCACATGATAATGTTCTCTTATCAGCTGTGGGGAAAGATCATCTTCAGTGTTGCTCAAAAATTTCACATCTAGTTGAGTGCATATCTAGCTTTTATGTTCCTGAAGTAAGGGCTCTATGATCTGGAAAAAAGTTGGTGATCTCATCCTTCTAATAATAAACTTCAAATACTAAATTATGCATCATTTCCCTCTGATTACAAATTTCAAAGAATATGCTTCTATGTTGTGTTTGTGTTTATTATGTTACATTGCATTCCCGAGTACTTTGCAAGCAAGCTATAAAGTCAACTGTTAATTATTAGTATTGTAATTAGACTAATCATAATGAAACTAAATATCATGAAGAATGTAATGAGTAGCAAAAAATGGGACTGACTATAGATCCATCCCTACATCTACCTATAGAGGTAGATGTTCCTGTGCTGTCTGAGAACAATTTCGTTTTGGTGGCTGGCTGTCTCTGTCAACACATCTTGCAAATTAAGAAAGCATATAAATCAGCATGAGAGTGGTTATGTTGTTAAAACATAAGCAGAACACATCACGTTTGTTCTATCCCAATATTTTGCTGCTTCTGATMTCTCCTTCTCCCATCTCCTCTCATAAATGTGCAAGTGACAATGTCTAAAATCTGTTCAGGATCAAAGGCTTTGAGTTGCTGCATCCATAATGTTTGAGTATTGTCTCAAACAAAATCTTTGCTTTCCTATTCTACTAAAATCATTCCTTGTTCTATATGGTGTAAAATGTGAAGAACCTGTTCTTTCAGAAGATAACTGGAAAGGGGCACGTTTTAATTTTGCAAATGCCTAAACTTTAGTTACCTTAAAGCACACTGCTTTCAGAGGATAAAGTCATTAAAGATTTCCAAAAAAGGGAAATTGGAAAACAGACAACCAAATATCACAAGTTATTCTGGAAAATCCCAAACTCATCCAAAATTACTACAGAAAACCTTTGCTAGCTTGGGCATGGTAGTCAAGTTTCCATGTATTCCCTTGGCATCTTGCGTTACAAATCTTTTCAAGATCTGTGCAGAACAGTCTGGAGTTCTTTGGCCCTCTGGTACAGGGGAGGAAAGGGACTGTAGTAATAATGCCACAGCTGTGCTGGTGTCTAAGGATGCCATGGAGGAAAATGCAGATCGAGACAGTACCTCTTACTAGAGCAACTTTCATAATTGCAAAAACTTTCATGTAATCAGGAAATTCAATATGAGATTTGGGTAAGAGGACTATTGAATAAAATGTGAATAATATGCATGATTATAGTATTTCTTAATTTGCTATTCGTTTGTTACAATGGCTACAAAATTAATTTTTAACTTAATGTTTAATTATTTGAATGTAAAATATAACTTGAAATTAAATATTTTCAGGAAGTAAACATAGTCCATGGGTGCTTACCTATTTTCTTAATAAAATGTGAATGAAAAAAGAATGGATGATTTGACATTCAAAAAGCAGTACCTTTGGCAGGTGTGTACCTGCCTGTTCTGCTTCTCAAAGCATCAAGATACTACCACTTGCTTGCAATGCAGTGACTTTGGATCCTTTTGTAGCTCAGAACTCAGTGGAAAATGTGAGCTTATGCCAAAGGCAGGATACTGCTGAACAGCAACACCTGCCTCTGAAGTCACACCTGCTAAACCTATATATAGAAAGCTGAGAGAAATTGAAGTGGGGGGAGGGTGGTGAAGGAAAGGGGTTGAGCCTTAGGTTACTCTCAAACACAGTTTCCCACAACTAAGCAAGTGGTTTTGGTGTGTCTATTAATTTCTGACACCATTAAAATCTAGCGGTTAAGTACTTGTTCTCAGGAATGCCAGTGTGTGACTTGATGTGGGTTCACTGCAATGCAGGTAGAGATCAATATCTGACCAAGTGTGAAAACCTCAGGTGCTTGCCCCCCCAAAAAAAGGACATTTGCTGTGTCCATGGCCCTTGCTTCTGCCAYAGAAAAGACCCAGAAGGCAGTTAGTTGGAAGGAAAGCACAGCTTTCCTTCATTAGAGCCACAAAGAAATATTCATACTCTTGCTCTGTTTTGTCCTGACATACCTTACAGGGACAATTTTCAACCATTTTCCTTCCTTGTTCTTTCTACACCTCTGCTACATCAGGGACGTAGGAGGGAACCCAGACCTGCATCCTTGCAGAGAACGTCTCTGGAGAACCCTTGGGAGAGGACTGGGGATGCAGCCCTGAGTAGGGGCACGTACCAGGTGGGAGACACCATGTGGCCTCTGAAGGAAAGAGCAAGAACGTCACTGAGTACAAGGGAGAAGGGAGCCCATAGCATCGTACTCAGGTCCCAAGGTATTTGGGAACTTCACGACCTGTTTGAAGTGGTCCCACAGCGTGGCATCATGCTCTGTACAGGGAGGAAGAAAGGTTCAATATAGTGTGGGGGTAACAATTTCTGTATGTTTGTTAGGGTAGCAATAAGCAGCGTGATTATGTCTGACTCTCATATAGATATTATTATTCATGATTATTATTGACAGGACAAGTAAGGAACCATGGCAACCAAGGGCAGCTTATCGAAAGCTATTTTTGCCTGTATTGTGATTTCCCCTCCTCCTCCTCCTATTTTCTTTCTGAAAACATATATAACCTTTTCCAGCACAATYGATTCCTCTGGATCAATCCCTTCCTCATACCTAATAGTGCCTTAGTAACCTAATCAGCCAAGAGAAGCTTTTCCTGCATTTTCTGCATCATAATCTGTCTGTGCTCCTAGATCATCTTCTGCAAGAAACAAAAGATAAAATAAATCTGAAACTATGTTCACCTTCTGAAGATTTTGTACAGAAAAAAGTGTTCTCGCAGTGGCATAATATGGTTGTCTGTTTTATGCTTGTGGAATTATTTACGAGCAGCCTGGAGAGTTTTGCTTTGATGTGTAAAAGAATTTTGGCCTGTGAAAGCTTCCAAAGTGGACACAAGAGTGTGAATGAAATAACTCTTGCGTTAGGGAGGAAACATGAAAGTGGAATATGATCCAGTTTGCTTAAATCTGTGTAAGTGATGAGAAGAAATGCCTGTGCTACCTTGGGCCTGATAAGGAAATGGAGTGCTAAGTGCCAGCTGGGCTCCTGAGCTCGGTGGGTTTGAGCACAGAGGGCACTGGAGAGGGGGCCATGGGTTAGGAGAGTCCATCAAATAAGACCATTCAGGGACCTTTGCTTACAAACACTGCAACAGTCCAGGTACTGGGGGTGGGAATTCCTTTGACTTCTATTCTGATTAAAATTTTCTGCAGGAGTTTAAGGTTTAGATCTAGAGACATGTACCTAGCTCTGCAGAGCTGCATTAGTGTCTGTGCCTGCCAAATCCCTCCCCGTACAGACACACGCTTTAACTGGGCACGCTTGCGCTGCCTGGTGCTGAGGCTGCATGCTGGTGCTCTGCCCGCGCGTGAACTCCAGATCTGCTTCCAAAGTGCTTGAGAACACCTCTGGGTGACGAGTGGAAGATAAATTATATTTCTATTGATGTTTTCTTCCTAGCCAGGGGACTGCTTATAAGGTACTATCTAGGCTGGATATGAAAAGTTTTAACCTTTCGTATTATCAGTCGATAGACAAACTCTTTGCTCAGTGAGAAAAGCTAAACTAGGGCTGAAATGGTACTTGAAGGACAAGACAGTATAGAAAGCAGTTCCATCAAGCAAAACAGCTTAATTTTGGCTATTTGGCCTCTCTGCTTCCGAAATGGGATATTTCTATTATTGTTCACAGATTTGAATGCATAAATATTATCTGATGATTGGGAAAGGAAATTGCTTTTGGTAAAGCAAGTGAATGGAAAACCATAGTGAAGAAATAAAGGACTACCAACTGATATAATGGGAAAGGGGCTTTGCTGCAAGCATGGAGGAGGAAATACTTAACAAAACAAATGGAAAAAAGAGCTATATACAAAGACTCCTGTGTCACTGGAACTAGACACACTGAAAGAGGGTGCTGGGAGAAACTGGATCTATGTTCAGCAAGAAAACAGTGCACACGTTGAAAACAGTATTCAGCCTGGATAAACAAGGCATTAAGGCTAATGACAGGTGCAAAGAGTGAGGTGACATTGCCGGGTGGGGAGACATCATATATGCTGCTGCATTTCATCAGAATGGACAGAAGACATCAAAGGGTCAAAAGTCCATTGTGAAAGTTATATAGGCAAAGGCATGTGACATGGATTCAGAGGAAAGGTCACATAAAAGGTCAATTCTTAGAAATGTTGCAAAATAAGAAATAAAAATTATATGAGGTTGGAACTGGGAAGTGATGGAAAACAAGGAGTTGAAAAATAAAGGGAGACTGCAAGCACAGGTAAGAGCTTTGTTATGGGTAATGGAGGTGAAGAAAAGAAAGCTTACAAATCAAGGCTTACATTTGTGCATATACGTTAATGCTGTTTTATTCCACAAGGTCCTTAAAGGCCCAGTTTGTGAACAAGTAGCTTTCTGTAATTAATAAAGTAAACAGAAAATAAAGAACTGCAATACTTCAGCTGGCTGTATCAATGCTTGGCTCCTTATCTTATTTTGATTTGCATAGGTTAGACTATATTCTAGCAAATCAAACCATTCCCGGGCAAGGAACATGACAACCTATGCTGTTCAGACCTGACAGTAGCAGCCAGTGTGCTTTTAGCTGATGGCCATCCTACTTTGGAGAGYGCGTGTTTAGCACACACAGGCCATTCCACTCCAGTTGGCCCCAGTGCCAGAGAATGGTCCCTGGTATATTCACATAGGTATGGCCAGAGACAGACAGCTTAAAGCATAGTAGTTTTTTGTTGCTGTTGCTCACTTCAACTATTACATTATGACAGTGTATTTAGCTTGCTGCAAATTACTTCCAGAGGACTGCTGGGAAAAGTAGAAAAGTTTACTGCTGCGTTGATAGTGTGAAGGTTAAGAAATAATGGCTTAAATTACAAGAAAGGAGGGATAGGTGAAATATCAGGGAAAGATTTCTGAAGGTAAGCAGACCAGGTAGATCACACTGGAAAAGGCACAGGAGAGCTCCTTGCCAGGGATTTTTTTGAATACGTTGGATATGTATCTGTCAAGGATAGCTAATCCTGTCCTCAAACAGACACAGATGACTTCCACTCTGTGGACAGCAAGTCCGTACATGAGTATTAAATAGAAAAGGCAGGGATGTGCCCTCAAATATCCCTAATGCACCAACAAACTGGGGGGAGGATGAAGCTAAGGGGACCAGAGGGTGACCAGGCTCACATACTTTCCTTACACTGCTTATCTTACTGGCACTGTAGCGCATACAACACTTGGCATGACAGACTGTTCATGTGACCCAGGAGCGGATATTTTTGTTTGTATGTTCTATCATTATGTTGAAAAAGGCACACTTGGCTTCTAGAGGAGATATGGATAAAATGGAAGAGAAAACCACTATGTGATCATACAAATAAATACTATTTTGTAATTTACAAACTGGACATATATGGTATCCTCCGAATGCTTGACTTAGCAGCTTTAACATTCTTTTCCACCTTGTACTTTAATATGATTTCCTAAACTTATCCATAATTTCATCTCACATAAGAAATCCTCCAAATTCTGTAAATTCTATTGACCTCTCCAGCTATGATTATCAGTTTGATGATACAAAGCTGGTAATACACAAGATAATCAGAGTGGATCTCGTGGACTCATCATCATCGCTGGAGAAATGCACAGTTAGCCTACAGGCTCCATGCCTACTTGCTGCACACAGGAACAGAAAAACCTGGAACTCAGTTTGTAACTCTAAGTTAAAATGATCCAGTGTTTACACACTTCTGTGTTTCTGGTGGGGTACCGTCTTCTACCTATTGCTGCTTTTCTTCTCTTGTCCATCTTGTTAGCTCTGGCTTGCTAACTTCTTATATTTCAACTCCCTCTGGCTCCTCATTTTGTCTTTCTCTCTCCTTTCTCATTATATCATTGCTACATTGCCTTCTTATTAATTCTTTTTTCCTCCATGATTTTTAYTACTCCCTTTTCCACTTACACTCTTATACCCTTTACATTTCCATTTGTTTCATGTGGGGAATATGTGCAAAGCATGTTTTCCTCCTCTTTGTCCATGTATGGGCAAAACATGTTTTTGTAGTCCTTTCTAGGACTGCTAGTATGATCTGCCACTACTTAAAAAGGATTGTATATCTGCTGGTACTTTGTAAGCAGCTGAAAACAGTCTTTGTAACAGGGGACACTGGATTGACAGTTCTGCCTATGAAAATATTCTTCTAGACTACACTTTTGATTCAATACTTGAGAAAGTATGCTAGCGGAAGTCCAGAATCTCCAAACTGATGTTCATCTGCAGAACAGACAAGATATTCCATCAACATCTCAGGCTTAGTCTCCAGAGCTACAATTAGTCTAATCCAGGTATGGGTTTACTGTGAAGGAAAGGATGGGTGAAAAGGGCAAAGMCCTGTACAATGGCAGTGCTGGCATCAGATGTGTTTATGATCGTGCGTTGGAGTTGTAGCTGTGTGCTATCTTTGCATTTCTTTTAGGGCTAACTTACATTTGCCTTGGGTTTGGATGAACATTTCACACGTTATTTCTTTCATAAGACTACACAGAAAGCATGTCACCTGTGACTGCAGTGTGCAGCAGGGCTCTAGTCTAGAAGGGGGACGAAGGCACCCCTAAAAGCAGGCAAGTGAGCAATGGGAGTCAGACCCTGTATCAAAAGTTAGGTGATGCACATCAAAGCACCTTGCTGGGCTGAGCCAGCACCTCATTTCACAAAGGTTAGGGAATGAGCATCAGTTTGTAGAAAAACTTGAGCACTGATCTTGTGTGATATTTCAAAAAGTGACTTAAAGGTGAATGCTTCCCTGTCTCATTAATGGTCTTGGTCCTGGGAGGAATCCAGTTTCTCTGCCATCTTTCTGCAATCTGTCATAGCATAACAGCAACACTTGAAGAAAATCCTTGGGGAAAGCAGTCTACTCTTATTTCTTAAAGATTTGTGCATTCAAGCAGAAGCTGGAAAACAAGCACAAGCAATTCTAGTCTGTCATTTTAGATATTATGTCAAATGTTTACAGTCAGATTCTTCAAATGCCTTTATGTTGTAAAGAAACAGGGTTGAGCCAGATAGTGAAAGACAGATTAAGCTCACCTGACAACTATCATCTGGCCTCTAACTCTGCATTTTGGTGTCTGATGCAACATAGTAAAAAGATGTATGCTGCAATTATGAAATAGCTTTCACCAGCAACAAAGTTTTGAAGAAAATTTCACCTTTCTATTCATAAATTAAACTTATTTTCAATCTTTTTCCCACATTTTTCATCTTACTGTGGTCTGGTGCCCCTGTCCTATGAAACTGTGTGCCACACCCTAAAGTTTTCTGAAATACCAGCACTCATTATTGAATATCTAGGCTGTGGCAAAAAATACCTTTCCTCTCTTGAAATGGAAATAAAAATAATGAGCTAGACTTCCCCCTTCAAAAGATCTTAACAGTTTCTTGGAAAAGAGGGTTTTTTAATGTAATTCAAGGAAATGATGTTGTAAAACTTTCTGATGATGGAATTCTGCACTCTCTGGATTTCTTCACTGATTTCCTCTGCAGACATGGCGCAAGATTACCTGTGAAGATTGTCCCTTCAAAAGTAACCATGTAAAAATTGTGCTTTCTGATTCAGATGCAGTTTGTCCCTGATTGCAGTGCCATAGATCAGCCTTTTTCATTGATTGTTTGTTTGACTCATTGGACTTGCCAAGCTAGCATTGATTAGAGAGACTGAACTTGATTTTTTTTCTTACATATCATTGGCAATATTATTTATGCATTTCAGTGAGCTCATTTAGACACGACTGTAGAGGTATAGTATTAGCATACTCCAATAGCAAGAGAACAATAGTGTTGTATGGCTATAGTTCAGGTTTGAGAATGCTTTATTACTAACTGGGGAAGGAAGGAGCACTACTTAATGCTTGAGCTTCAAACTGAAATTTGGTCTGGTTGAAATTTCCCTCCTTCCACCTCCTACTGCATGTATGGAAATCCTTCTAACAGTGGGAGAACATGTGGCATCCCATAACAATGCTGATACTGCAAAATGGAAAAGCAGTGTTGAGAAAAGATGTTGCCAAATGATGGCAGGCTCTCAAACTTCTCTGCATTATTTGCAGTTTGTGTTTTTCTTTTCTAAGTGTGAAATATGCCTATGTGCATAGGTCTTCCACAAATCTGTACACCTCTTGAATAGTGAAAATAGAGCTCATGAGGTATTTTGATGTAAGGTACTAGTCTTCTAAGCAGGGGGGCAGTGGAAAGAGAGCAAATCACTTAAAACAGAAACAGCCTCAGGTATCCTATGAAGAAAAGGATGTATTTAGAATGTAAGTGCTCTTTTTTGCCACTATCCTATATCTGACCTGTTCAAAGTAATTCACGCTGTCTTTTAAGTTATTACCAGCCTCAGCAAGCAGTTTAGAGAGACCAAATAATCCAGTGGCATAAATCTGGATAGCACAGTTGAAGAGCAGTTCACTGTCTGGCTACAATGTTTGAAATGTGTTATATTAGGAAATAGGAAAGTCACATTCTGCTTTTACCCACAGCACCTAATGGAAGTGCAAATAGCAGCATTAACGGCCAATAAATTAATTATGCTTATTAGTGAATTAATAATGAAATGAAGAATTAATTCCATTTTTTAGTGAAGACCATCTTAAATGTTTCATTCCTTCTTTCATTTTGTTGCACAGTTCCCCACTGTGGTCAAGACTTCCTCTCCAGGCACCTGAATGACTAGACAGCCCCATACCTTGAGCACAGCCTTCAAGATTTAGATACGATCTTAATCTAAGAAAATGTTAGCTCTTCTTTTTAAACATATTTCACATTGCAGGGCTCGTAAAAGAGATTTGTATTGTACAGTTTAATGATATCTGGTGGGAATACTTCACAGTAGACAAGTTTTCCCTCAGGTTTTTCATCCATGTTTAGTCTATTTTTTTCTGACATGTTGCTTATTTCATTGCATGCAGCATGTCAGTCTATTCTATCAGAAAAGTAAAGACAAACCACCCATGAGTCACCTGAAATGAACGTGAGTAGAAAAAACCCACATCAATTTATGTAATAATTGAAAGAAAATTAAAAMCAAGGTGAGACCAAGGCATGAAATYGGAGAGGAAATACCCTCCTTTCCAGCTTGGCTGTTAATACCTAGCAGTTGCTAGTTGTGCAGGAAGTTCACTGTGTGAATCTCTGCATTTCAGCGATGTTCCCTTGCATCCCATCAACTCGTTAGAATTCTTGTGATGTCTGAAAAAGCAAAAGAATCAACAGCAATCGAGCATACTAAAGACCTTCCGAGTTGCAGAAACAGATGTCTAATGTCTTGCTTCTGAAGTTCAAGTCTACTAAATCAGGTTTAGTTAAACCCCAAGGCTCAGGTTACCATAGCATTTGTAAACAGAGGAGACACACAATTCTTGCCATCAGTAGATAGCCTTACTTATAAATTATCAGGATGGACAGGTAATTCTGAAAATGGCTTCTATTTATGTGTGTTTAGATGGACTTCTTTTTTTCAGACACATCAACACTCTGACAGTGATCGCGTTGTTTAGGAGCGCCAGTCCCATCCATTATACCCTGCACTCAGTGGTGAGATGTCACACTGTCAACATGCCATTAGCTTACAGGGCAAGTTATATTTTTTTTTTCATCCCTTAAAGACAAAAAGAACCCTGAAATATTCAAGATTTCTGAATCACATGATTGTCCATGACAGCTGCCGGAATTGTAAAAGTTAATAACCAGTGCTAAGCAATCAATCTGTCAGCTTTTGGTGAAGTAAATTAAAGGAAAACAGAAGTCAGCAACCACTATAACATGTTTTTCCAGAGGTGCAATATTCTAATGTGGTGGATATGCTGCTGGTTGTCATCCAGAAACTAGGATAGCTGTTTTTGTTCCTTCAGCAGCAGCATTGCACCTCTTTCAGCGTCTAAAACCCAGGGCACACAGGCAGGATGTTCTGTTCATTGTAGTAAATGACAGCAGTCGGCACTGGTGGGGCCGCACCTCGAATACTGTGTTCAGTTTTGGGCCCCTCACTACAAGAAAGACATTGAGGTGCTGGAGCGTGTCCAGAGAAAGGCAACGAAGCTGGTGAAGGGTCTGGAGAGCAAGTCTTATGAGGAGCGGCTGAGGGAACTGGGGTTGTTTAGCCTGGAGAAAACAAGGCTGAGGAGAGACCTTATCGCTCTCTACAACTACCTGAAAGGAGGTTGCAGCGAGGTGGGTGTCGGTCTCTTCTCCCAAGTAACAAGTGATAGGACAAGAGAAAATGGCCTCAAGTTGCGCCAGGGGAGGTTTCAATTGGACATTAGGAAAAACTTCTTCACCGAAAGGGTTATCAAGCACTGGAATGGGCTGCCCAGGGAAGTGGTGGAGTCACCATCCCTGGAAGTATTTAAAAGACGTGTAGATGTGTCACTTAGGGATATGGTTTAGTGGTGGACTTGGCAGTGTTAGGTTTGCAGCTTGACTTGATGATCTTAAAGGTCTTTTCCAACCTAAACGATTCTGTGATTCTAAATGGCATGTGCCTCTGAATGCCAAGTCCGTCTTTCTTTCCTTTTCCAATTCCCCTGTAAAAAAAAAAAAAAAAAATTTCTTCCTTACACTCCTCCTAGATTCTTGGCATAGTTAGAGCACATCATTCCATTGAAAGTATTTGACAAATTTTATCCATTGCAGGAAAACAGATAATCTATTAAGAAAACCGTGTGAGCCCGCAGTAAGCCTTAATAGCCTGTCCTTATAAAGTAATTTTTAAATGGTTTATCCTGACTCCCGTTTTGCTTTTATTTCTGATTTGCTGGATGAAAAATTTGGGCCTGCAAGCCAAAAGTTTTAGAGAAAACTATACAGTTTTTAGCAGATAGTTGTGAGAAAAAATAAAAACTGGATCTCTTTTTAAACTTGTTACTCTAGTGTAATTCAGCTTGTTAGATGTAGAAGACAAATGCACATTAAAAATCATCTCATATTTTTACCTTTTCTTTCAAAAGCATCTCAGCTGGATCTTCATGGCTTACTTCTCTTGCTCTCAAAAAGCACTAGTCTTCATTGCCTCTGACTTTTCTAAGGGGATGCTGCTACTGGCACCCTGTATATTTAGGAACTTGATCCCCTGAACTCTACTTTTCTTCACACTATTGTACTAGCAATCTAACTGGGGTAAAACCCACTGGAAAACTGTTTAATAATTGTCCTGTACTTTGTTTTTTAATTTCCTTTTAAACCATCATTGTAGGTGTTGCCATTTTCAATACCCTCCTCCTGCCAGGGAGGCACAGAGAAGGTACCCTTCTTTCAGGACCGATGCAAGCTCTAATGATGTTACCAGTGGCACTTCACTGGATGGCCTTGAGGAAGCTATGTATTCATGAGTTGCCAACTTTCCTCTTGAAGTAAAGTAACTGTTATGTACTTGCACTTCATGCGCACAAAGAATGGGGCCAAAGTCCATACGAAAATGCAGTTTCCTTCTGAATCACTGCCATTCATTCTGTAGACAAGACATATCATTGTGGTTGGGATCATCAGCTTAACAGAAGCCAATTCAGATAGAAAGAGTTACTCTTTGTAGTATGTAGCCCTTGTCTTTCCAGAGCAGCAAAGAATCATGTTTACAGTGGGTCATCTACAGGGCTAATTTTGCACAGAATCAATTTAGATAGCATAACTAAACCATTTTTCACCCGTCAGCTGAACCAGCCTTGCCATGTCTGCCCTCAAACTTCCCCCAGCTGGTGTCAATGCTCAGTATCTCTCTGCATGCAGAATTTAGCCTTATTTCATCGGCATTAGGATGTACGTTCTATACGTGTATCTCTATACGTATATATAGAGTATACGTATCTATAAAGTCTTTGTGCTTTAGTTAAAAAAGAACAGTAGAAATGAAAGAAAGTAAGAAATATCCACTTAGGAAATAATATAACACAGTGATTTAATGTAAGCTGTGTCCTTTGCCCAAGGAACCTCTCATTATCCCTGTCTCTTTAGCTTTGGATTTTGAGACGGAGCACTATGTTTAATTATTTACTGGTTGCTATAGCGGTGTTAAATGAACCTTTGAGACAGTTACGTGGTGGTTAGAGCAGTCACCTCACAAATACTAAAGCAGATCTGCAGCAATTTAAGTTTCCACAGATTCAATAAGCCCCATATTCCCATTTTCGGAAGTCAGACAAGAAGGGGGAAAAAAAATCAAACCCTGCACTCTGCATTTAATGATCCAGGAAGCTCACAGAAAGTGAGCTGTTTCACTTAGAACTGTCCCCAGTTTCTCTTTTCCTGCTCCCTGCCACTTCACATTACTTCAGTGTATAAAAATGAGTTTGCAGGCTTTCAGATGCTAAGGATGTTAACTTCCCAAATCTCTCCATATGCAGACAACTTCAATCTGTATAAAGAACACAATGATGCATAAAACAGTTACATTGCATTATGCAGCAGTCTAATTTATTTCATGAAATATATAACAAATGAGCAAATATATTTTGATGCCACAGTCATGAACATTGTAGGCTTACAGTAATTCAGCATGACGGACTGAGTTGAAAACCATTATTTGCGAAGTGCGACTTGATGAGTTAGCAGTGTAAGATGTTTTGGGTGTCCAGATGGGAATTTTATGAAAGGATACAAAAATTATTGAAGGAGAAAAGAGAAGACAAAAAAAAAAAGAAGAAAAAAAAAAAGTATGTAAACTTAAATACTCTGTAGGGAAAATCCAAGAGTTGTTTGCACTGAAGAAGTTTGTAGTATCTGCTAAGAAGCAACAAATGGATTTCATTTAGAGTTGTTTTTCTCCTTCATAAAACTAACCACTTTATCTTTTCCTAGTTTATGCAAAAGTACTTTAATAAAACATTTACTTACACCTCTTTTTTAAAGTAATACCATGTGAGGAACTCGTCTAGGAAAAAAAGTCAAGAATCCGGACTCGCTTTCCATCCCCTTCAGAGAATGGTGGTGGTGTTGGGAGTGAGCGAGGGAATAAGGAGAGAAGAAAAACCAAACAGAAATAAAAGATTCATATAGGTGAGACTACAGGTAGGGTCCTCATTCAAAAATATTGTCTGACAGTCAGTCATTGGAGTCAACAAGGAGAGGTATCACTTTACTGGAAACAGTAAAGTGATTTTTCTATGGAGATGCGCTTTTAATATTGCATCCTGGGTGTTTTAAGTTGCAGTGATGCCTGTGGAAGTTTTTAAAAACAAAATAGGAGCTTTGTGACTGAAGATGATTATAGAATAACCTGGAAAAGAGGTAATTAGAGTCAAGAATGACAAGTTGACAGGCACAATTCAGAGACAAATGTACAGGCAAGCAGCGGAGACAGCGCTACATCAGGATACAGCACTTGTGCACTGGGGACCTGTCCCAGATCCACTGAAGCTATTAAATGCAAGGCTAGGAAGATGGGGGGGAACCCTGTACTCCTGACCTCAGAAAAAATGAATTCATATCCTGAAATATTTTCCCTTGATGAAAAATTTCTTAAATATTGTGGAAAAATTTTTCTGTAGGATTGCCAACAACTTGTCCAGTCATTGTAGTGCTGATTTTATTTATGAGTGCCCTAATAGGTCTTATTCCCTTCTGCTTCAGTGGATAAAGCTCTATAGGACAGCAGGCAAATGGAAGAGAAACACTAGCTACGTATAACCTAATAGTTGATAGGCAGCATCTGTACATTTCCTACTCACCTTTTGCATAGACCTTTTATTTTGAAAAATATACTGTGCTGCTAGCTTGAGCACTCAAGCAAAACCTAAATTAAAATCCATGTTGAGTAACATGCTTAGTGCAATTAAAGCAGGGAATTCTTGAATAAACAATATCCTTAACTCACCCTGGTGAGATGTGGTAAGCTGGAGCTGCTAGAGCATGGGGCACGGCCTGCGTTCCTCCAGCATCCAGAGAGTTTGTCTGTGTCAGTACCTTGCGCAGCACAGGATGAATCAATTCTTAGCTTTTGTTAGGTGGTTCATCTTGTAGATCTGCAAATAAGTAAACCTGCAATTTACTGGAATGGACCTACTGATAGCTTTCAAGAAATTTCTATCAGGTTTCCATAGGAAAACTGTTTCAAAGGCTTTAATAAAAACCTTTTATTAAGGCTCAGACAAAGGGAAACAAAGATGGAAAAATATTAAAGAAACAAGTCTGAAATATTTCAGCTTCTAAAGTCTCAAAGTTGCCTGGGAGTGTAAGTTGCATCAATGGCATTAATGAATTCTGCTTTAGGAAATAAGTTAATTCCTTTTCACAGGTTACAAAAGCAACTTTTACTTTTTCTGCATATATATAATTTCCCACATTATATAAGCATAGATTTGTTAATATGTGGACTTCCTTTAAAATAAAACAAACTCATACATTTTTCAGTGGTTCTGCACTGTATCCTTTACATATGACCATCAGAAATGAATGAACATTGGGTCAATTACAGATTTCTGGTATATAAATTTCTCCTATATTCATAGATTTAAAATCCCTTAGGAACCATTTAACGATCTAAGTCTAACTGATGACATTTATGGGCATGTCTCAGAATCAGTTAAACCATTTGAGCACCATTCCTTTAACCACAAGATGACCCTTTATTTTCAAAGTTCAGAACATGCTGAATAATCCTGGTAAAAGATCTGTAGATAGGAAGGACTGTCTTGCTTCCCTGAAATCTTTGCAATGTATTCTGGTTCATTAAAGACATCCCAGGAACTGTAAATAACACCAAAATATTATATAACTTATTTCGGCCTTCAATGACAGTGACACAATTCTAAGATGGCATAAAGAAGCCCAAAAGAGTACAAAATAATTAGAAGCAAAAATGTTTTGGTCAAAAATCTTGAGTTTATACCGAATTCTCTTGCCTCACTAGGAAATTCAGAGATATTGGCTACAGAAGTCTTTTATTTAGATTTTTATTTTCTTGACTTGTGTCCCTTACAGTCAAATTATTTTGAATTTTATTTATTATATTGCTGCAGATAATCAATAGATTTGATCTAGACTGGCAAGTTGGCTTTCTATAAAGAGAGCTCATGAAGAGAGTCAATTACAGCATTTGGAGAGTAACTCCTCAAGAGAACAAATCTGTCAGCAATCTAATTGCTGTCATCATTTACCAGGTGTCTCTGCATCAGCTGGTGTTTTTGTGACACGGGTGAGTAGAGCAAGACTTTTGAATGGACTGAACTTTGTATAGCATAGGAAAATCAGGCTTTTTCAGCATAAAAACCCAAATGTAGCTGTTCTCAAAGACATATTTACAGGGATTGATTCTTCAACCTCCCGTGGATCTGTTTTCCCCAGGCAAAATGAGGCATTGCAGGTGTAAAATGCTATTGCTTTTATTTGCACACTGCTTGAGCAGTGCAAGACCTCCAGCGTCAGGCTCTCTGGCCTCTTGAATGCCTCACTGAAGATAATGAATAGCTTCCTGTATGACGTTAGTGGAGGTGTTCTCATATTTAAAATCTTAAGGTGAAGTTGGTATTGCTATCATACACTGACAATGCATTCACATATTCCTGCAAAGTAGAGAAGTAATGAAGAAACTCAGTTAGCAGTGCCCRATGTCACTTTGGTCCACCAGGACCGTGGGACTGTTCATCTTAAATGCTGTTTGGCCAGATCCAGCTGTTGTGCCGGGGTGAATAGGGAAGGTAAACGTTTATAAGAGTGGCCAAAGAAGTGTAACCTCCCTCTCTTCCCATTACTGGTCTCCACAGTCATGTTGTGGTCACATTGTGGTCACGTTGCGGGGTCCCAGGCACATAGCTGTGCTGTCCTGGCTGTTCAGACTGCCACTTCCCTGACCCAGAGCAGGGGGAGTGGGACCAAACATGCACAGGATTGGGGCCGTAAGATATCTTTGCGTGGTTTGGCCTGCTGGCATGGAGTTGGACTACTTTTCTTTGATACTACTGGAATAAAAGAAGACCTTCTGCTCATTCAAATGGCTTTCAAGGAGAAAAGCCAGTTAAGAGAGGGATTGCATAGTCTGTCTTAAATAATTTGATTTATGGGTTGACTCCCTTCATAAATATTCACTCCTGGTTCCTTTATTTTCTTAATTTTTTTTTTTTTCTGGCTGCTGTCAATCCAAATTTAAATGCATCCATGGTGTACAAATGTGGATATCCTTCCCTTTGAAAATACAAAAAGACAACAAATGCTGCCATAATCCATTGCTTTCTTGATGTGTTACTTAGTCACATGGCTAAGTGAATGGATTTTTCTGGCTAGAAAACAACTTCATAAATTATGTCTGCTTTTTCTAAAATGTGGGTCTTCTTGCTTAGTTTTAACAGTTTCACCATTCTTAAGGTCATGAAATTAAGAAACCACATTTTTCTCTTGCAACAGCCAGAACTTACAACAGGGCAATATCCTGAAAATGTCCGTTGCTACAACCTCAGCGCTGTGATAGAGTGCTTGTTGTACGCTGTGCGGGGTCTTAATGAGGTTATACAAAAGACTATGCTTCCCTCTGCCATCTTGTGTGCCAAGGCAGGGCAGATATATTAGTGTATTTGAGTCCTGCCACCGATGAGAGCAGCAGCTCATCAAGGGGGTGGAGAAGGACAAAGCTATGGCTTCATCTTCTCTGTATGGCAAGAGAGCTCGATGGAGCCACAGAGAAACTAGTGCATCCTTTCAAAGGCTACTGGAAAGGACTTCTGATCATCCTTTCATTAATGTTTTCGAGGCTTAGAGTCTCCTACCATTTTTTGTAGTTGGGCTGTTTCTTTAGATTGTATGGTATGTGGAGGCAGTTGCTACCTTTTGCTATCTGTGTGTATCGTACGAAAGCACCTGTCTTTGGAGATCCATTGGCTTTAGCATATCATATCTAACAGTGAGGATTCCCAAATGTAAAATATTGAGGAGGTAACTATCAGGCTGGACAAATTTCTCGGTCTTCAACTTTCGCAGGAAATTGTAATTTCTTCAGGGTTTTTTTTGTTTTGTTTTTTTGTTTGTTTGTTTTGGCTGGGGGCAGGGGCTTTATACATTTTTTAAAACAGTAAAAGAAATCCAACAATGATTTCACTTAGAATGATTTTTTTCCCAGGACTACGTGGAAAGTGTTCATATACTGACTGTCCTCTAAGATGAAGGTATTTCTTCTGAAGTGGAAAAAATAAGTCCTCGGCTTTTGGAAGGATTTGACATTTTAGATTCATCTGTTTCCTTTTTTGTATCCTTATCATAGGTACTGTGGGATCAAAAGACTTCTAGAAGTAGTCTTTTGTGAAAGTGCTCATAACAGAAATAGGTTCTAACCACAGACATTGTGAAAAAACACGTAAGAGCTAATAATTAACAGATACTGTTTCTCCTGAAAGTTCCTTTTGCAGGTTAGGGCAGTGTAGTCTTTCCTACAGTGGATATAGCAGAAGTAGAGATTTATTCAGCTAGAGCACTGGGCTATGAGACTGTAAATCTAAGGTCTATTCCCAGCTCTGTCTCAGAGTCTGGCTTTGCTACCTAAGGCAAGTCGTAGACTCTCTGTACCCCAACACTAACCTGAAAAATGGCAGTGATAACTTGTGTAATTTTCTGCAGCCATGCTGAGATTAAATTATATGAGATTGCAGGATACATTTCAGATTCTTGTACGGATGGGTGGGTGAACGGAGTAACAGCGTGGATAGCATTTTTAATATATACAGATGTAGTGAAAATCACTTATTTGTCTCTAGTGAGTGGACAATGTAAAGACATTAGAAATGGTTTCCTTCTCTGGTATATGAATACACACACACGAGATACTTGTGGACCTATTTTAACTTTGTCTGACTGAAAATTAATGGAAATATGTGGATATTGGTGAATACATGACTACAGGAGCAAGCTGTTGTACTGATCATGTTACAACAGCTAATAACCAATTCACATGTAAAATTACCTGTTGCAAAGATGCTATTAGGGGAAAATGGGAGCAGGATAAACCTTATCCTACCATGTATCTAAAATGACGAGTTTACAAGAGCAAAATGGTACTGTTGTGACAGGCAGAATAAGACTGCTGTACTGACCATTTAACCATATGGTAAAGTACTTTAATTTGGCTGTGCTCAGCCTGCCAGTGATCTTATTTTGCATCATGCAGGCAGGTGAAGAAGAGACTTGTTTGCTAATTAGTGTTATGATTTGAGATGCACAGCTGTAATGAAGCATGAAATGGCAGTCACAAGTGATATTCCTGCAACCCTTGTATGTCAGCCTGATGAGATGGCTGCACTTTGTCAACATCAGCAGGTAGGAAGTCCCAGAAGAAAAAATACTAGACCAAGTGAGAAGGGGTTATTTAATAGAGGGCAATTAAAGAGAGTCATAGTCCTAATTACACATGCAAGTGCAGAAACTAGTTAGGTTTTCAGTACTGTGGTGACAAGACTTATAGTCTGCATCAGATTCTGACTGTTAAGCATGCTGCAAGGGAAACATGTTAGTTTAGAGCATCAAAGAGCACTAGAAAATCCTCACCAGATAATAGCAATGGTGAGAACCTCATCAACCAGATCTGCTGTTGTTTAGTGAATTACCTTATAGAGAGTACTGGTGTGAGTCCACCAGAAGCTATGAAGCCACTGCTTCATAAACACGTCAGGGTGGCATACAGCACACAAGTGGTTTGAGGCGTCAAGAGTAATGTGTCCAAGATGGTTGGAAGTAGCACAGATATCTTTTTCATGACATTCTATTTCAGATATGAACTTTCAAGGACTTTTTGGAATAAGATCAGATGGGACAAATTCTGTTAGGCAAAGAGCGTAAAAACCCACGGAGAACAAACAAGTCTTTTTCACCGTGTCCATAAAACACAGCCAAACAGTGCTTTGTGGTGCTCTTACTGCTTTCCTTGGCTACATCATAACTTCATATCAAGCAAGGCTTGACGCATGCTGGCTCTTCTGCACTCTGTTTCATTCCTGTTTCCATGCTAAGGAAATAGGGGGATATGCTCCACATGAGAGCCCAGTCTGACCATGCGCTGGTTTTGATGACCAAGGGGGCAAAATCTGGGGACATGTCATCACACTAATTGGTAGGTCTAGTCAAAACCTTTATTGCCAGCTGTGAGTGCTGCTTTCAGAAAGAGTACACCAAAAGAGCACAAAAGGGAGCACGGACTCAGGTTACAGCTAGCAGTTACCTGGAAGTGTATCTATATCTCTGTACATTTTTGTTACTTCATAGAAGTGTATTTTGAAATCAGTCTTACTCATCAAGCATATATAACTGCTTTGATGAAAAACATTCTCTAAATTGTTTACTATTCTTCTATGTATAGACTTCATAAGAGGTGCAAGACAGTGAAATTCATAGGCTGAGCCATGAAGGAAGTCACACTATGCAGTGAAATTATTATTTCTGACTTAAAAACTTCACATTCATTTATACTTATTCTAAAACACTCCCCACTTCTCTCATCTTCCTCCAGATTTTGTAGTGGCTTTACCAAGTCTGATCTCTGACATGCCAGTTATTTCCTCCTGACTTCCATTTGATTCAGTTGTGCCTGATATTATCATTATTAACCTTGTCTGCTCTGAGACCCACCTGCAGCTGAAAGCCATGTCAGAACAGTTTATTCCAGTTCATTAAATGCCATCCTTGTTTTTTTTCCTTTCTCCATTCCTTCAGTAATGGATAATTTTACAGTCCCTAAGATAGTGTTTCATTAGTAATGTATTATCATATAAGGGGATCTGTTAAACTTGCTGTAATCACGCATGATACATGCCATATTTGACTTTTCTCTGTGATCTGCATCTGGAAATATCAGGAGAAATATTACTGTATTCTTATTCCGGGTAGCTGTGGAAAATCAGTAGGGTGGCATCAATCTGGTCTCAACTCATGCCTAAACAACATTTTTAATAAGAGAAAAAAATTTTGCAATTCTTGATTAAAATTTGCCAATTAGCACAGGAAATCACTACAGTGGTTTGGAATGTGTTCTTCCCCTCACCATCTCTCTTCTGCTGGCCCTGAACTTATTGGATTACCTCTGTTCAGGGCAAATTGTAGTACCTAGTTATATTTTAATCACAGTATATTACAACAGATGTTTCTAATGCCCTATCTTTTATTTAGCTTAAAATACATAAGATAAAAAAAAACCAAACTGCACTTATTTCTTTTTTCTACTCCAGTTCTTAAAAGCTGTGTAAATTTAACCTTAATTCTATTTACTTATTTACTTCCAAAATATATATGGAGCACTTGATTCCTGATCATAACTACAGAGAACAAATGATGGTTTAATGGTACCTGAATAGATTGAATCCCTTCAGTTTTAAATATGAATTTTATCCTGGAATTAAGCTGCATTGCACAATTTCCATTTTCTCTACAATTAAATGTGGAAGCTAAATTGGGACCTCAGATGTTTAGAAAATTCAGCTTGGAATCCACTCCAAACTTCATATTTTCAATGTATTTTAAGCTTAGTTTCCATTAATTTTTGAGTATGAAAATTTTGTTGTGGATATAGGTGTAGCTTTAGTTTAATTCACCACTCTACATACCTAGCCTTCTCCCCCTTTCTTCTTCCCCAGTCCACCAAGGAAGCACTTCAGAAATATCATGACAATTCATTAGTGGTATATGATACTAAATTCTGTGATTTTTGGAAAAAGCAAATATACCAGCTGGAGAAGCCATAATTCACTAAGGTATGCTAGCTACCTAACGAAAAAGTCTGATTCAAAGGCTCCTAAGAAAATATTCTATGGAGAAATGAACTTGGTTTTTACAATGAATAACATAAAGGATATAAAAGCTGCTTAAAAGCAAAGCTAAAACATAGAATTTCCAATGACACATGGCAGCATGATGATATGAGGGCCAAAAAGGGTGAAACATGATTTAAGAACTTCTATTTATAGCTGAAACACTTCATACCATCTACATGATAAAGGAGACCCCAAAGGAAATGCAAGAAAGAAAAATCTTCTGGTAAACCTCACATTTGTTGCCCTGTGTAGGGAAAAACACATCTCAGAAAAGCTGGTCTTTACAGTCATACGAGAACTTGTAGCCAAGATTTACACAAAGAAGAAATTGTTGACTGTTATCATGACTGATAGAAAACTATTACTTCTAATTTAGTTTTGTCTCTGTACACATCTTTCTTCCTCTCTGTATATTCATTCATCAGCCAAGATTATTTACTAGCATAAGGACAAGAAAAATCAAAATCGCCCTTCGACTGAATTCAGAAACTGAGAGATTTTAAAAATATTACATTCCCAAGTCAGAGTGAATTTCAAATAGTTTTGGATGACAAATTCCCATAGGCTTATAATAAAGTTTTCATCTCAGTCTTTAGGTGTAAAAGGGCTAGATGAACCTATTCTTTGCTCATGAAATTTACTCAAGATCATTAACCAAATTAAGTTTTCCAGTTCCATCCCCCATCATTGTTTCTTAGAAAACATGCATATGAGGTATATGGTTTCTCTGACCAGGGACAAATCTCTGTAACAGTTTTATCTTTTAAAAAGCTACATTTAATTCCGGGGGGTGGGGAAAAAAAGTCTGTTCATTCTGGATTTCAACATATTCTACTTAAATACATTTTTATACATCCTTCTGAATACAGATATAGACAAGAAATACAGTTGCAACTCTTGCAACAGGTAGAAAGAAACTCTAGGTGGCAGGCATAAAAACACAAAGTCAAGAGATAGAAATGTGATCACTTCCAGGATAGCAGGGTACTAACAATCCATACAGAACACCTCAGCTTGCAAAAATTGTGAGAAAACACTTAGATTAACATATTGAAATTAAACACAGACTCCAATTTTGCTACTCACAACATATATTTAACATGAAAATGGAACATAGACCTCAATTTAATTAGCACAACCTCAGATTCAGTTGAAATATTTTGGGGCAGTTGCCATAAAGACAGAAGCATTACCTGTGAAGTCTGTGGTTAATCTCACATACAGTTTAAGTAAGAGGCATCAATGAATCTTTTGTAGAGTACATGCTTTAACAGTTATAAATGCGAGTCCATCAATTATGTTTGTTGCTCTGGTAAGCTAGCTCATGTGAGCTAGCGTGCTTTTGTGCCTGAAACTTAAAACCCCATCACAGGCTCCTTTTCTGGATTGTTTGCACATCTGTTTGGTACCAAAAGGACAGAAAGATGCTTTACCACAGGAACTGGTGATTCTCTCTGGGTCCAGAGAACAGTCTCAGTCTCACAGAACGAGTGAGATCATCTGGTCCAGATGATCTCCATCTCCAGACTGATCTGGAGATCATCTGGTCCAACCACCCTGCTCAGAGCAGGGTCAGTGAGAACAGGTTACTCAGGGTTGTGTCCTGTTGGGTTTTGAGTATCTCCAAGGATGGCAACTCCACAGCCTCTCTGGGCAACTTCTTTCTGTGTTTGATCGTCAGTAAAAAAGTTTCTTCTTTTGTTTAAATGGAATTTATGATACTTCAGTTTGTGCCCATTGCCTCTTGTCCTGTCACTGGGCACCACTGGAGAGGTGGTGAGAAGAGTCTGGATCTGCCTTTACACCTCCCCTCAGGTATTCATACACGTTGACAAGATCCCCCCCCCCCGAGTGTTCCCTTCTCCAGGCTGAATAGTTCCAGTTCTCCCAGCCTCCTCTCACATGAAAGATGCTCCAGTCCCTTAATCACCTTTGCGGCCCTTAGCTAGACTTGCTACAGTATGTTCATGTCTCTCTTGTACTGGGGAGACTAGCACTGGATCCAGCACTCCAGGCGTGTCTCACCAGGGCTAAACAGAGACGAAGAATCACCTCTGTTGACCTGCTGGTGATGCTCTGCCAAATACAGCCCAGGGTGCTGCTGGCCTTCTTTGCTGCAAGTGCACGCTGCTGACTCATGGTCAACTTGGTGTCCACCAGGACTTTCAAGACATTTTTTGCAAAGCCATCTTCCAGCTGGTAGACCCCACTGTGTACTGGTGTGTGGGGATATTCTTCCCCAGGTGCAGGACTTGGCATTTCCCTTCGTTGAACTTTGTGAGATTTGTGTTGACCCATTTTTCCAGTCTGTCAAAGGGTCTTTCAATGGCAGCACACTCATATGATCTATCGAACACTCTGCCCAATTTTGTGTTGTCTGCAAATCTGCTGACAGTGCACTCTGCCCTATCATCCAGGTCACTAAGATGTTAAACAATATTTGCCCCTGGGGTACACTGCTGGTGACTGGCCTCCATCTCGACTTTGTGCTGATGATCAACCCTTTGAGCTTGGCAGTTCAGCCTCATTTCAGTCCACCTCACTGTCCATTTATCTATCCTGTACTTTATCAGTGTGTCTGAGGATGTTATGAGAGACAGTGTTGAAAGCCTTGCTAAAGATAAACTGCTCTTCCCTTTTCTACCAATCTAGTCATCTCATTGTGGAAGGCTATCAGGTTGGGCAGGAATGACTTCCCTTTTGTAAATCCGTGATGATTACTCCTAATTGCTTTCTTGTCTTTAACTTGTTTAGAAATGCTTTCCAAGATTAGTTGCTCCATCACCTTCCCAGGCACCAAGGTGAGGCTGACCAGCCTGTAGTTCCCTGAGTACTCCTTCTTGCCCCTCTTGAAGGTAGAAATGACATTTGCTTTCTTCCAATCCTCAGGAACCTCCCACCATCACCATGACCTTTCCAAGATTATCTATAGTGGCCTCACAATGGGGTGGCTCAGCTCACTCAGCAGTTGTGGGTGCATCCCATCTCATCGGGTCCCTGTGTTTGTCCCATCAGAACTTGTGTTTGTTCTGTCTGTTTAGATGTCCCCCAACATGATCCTTATCTCCTGAGGGCAAGTCTACCTTCCACCAGACCTTCCCACTGGTCTCAGGGGCCTGGGATTGCTCAGTGCCAGCTTTACCAGTAAAGACTGAGGCAAAGAAGGCATAGAGTACCTTAGGCCCATACATGTCCCTTATCACCAGGTCCCTGCCCTGTTCATTCAGCAGCAGGCCCTCTTTAACCTCATCTTCCTTTTACTGCTGATGTACTTGTAGAAGCGTGTAAATGCTGTAAAGGCAATTGCTTATGCTAGAGACTGTATGGTTAGGGCTCGTTAATCAAGAGTGTTTTTTCCTGTGATGTCCTCAAGGTCATTTCTCTTACAGCCTTTTTGCCTGGGCTGACCTTGGCCCTGGTGGACTCTAGGAGTGAGGCAGTTTCAAAGGGGAAAAGTAGGTTTAGATATTGGTAAGGAAAAGTACATTCCACTCTAGTTTGGGTCCGGTTTATGGCCCTGGCAGAAAGGCAGAAATTCCTTTAAAGGCTTTTTGAGTAGGCAGTAGCTATGTTTCCATTAGTGAGCTGGTTCAGAGCAGTGGTGCTGCTTAGAAATTAATCCTTTGACTGTCGCCATTTCCTGACAGTAGCCTCAGTTTCCAGAGTGGTTTTGGTATATTGGTACTYGGTTCCTTTTGGTTTCTTCCGCTCTCCTCGGAAGATGAAATCCAATCTGAAATAAACTCCCAGCGCCTCATGTAGCGGGATATGTGAGAGGCCTCAGCACAACCTGCTTCGATCTACCGATCCACACATTTGCACCAAATTGCTTGCTAAATTCAGCCTGGCTGTTGTGGAAATTATAAATAAATCACAGTGATACAAAGAAGTCAGTGAGTTAGGCTGGGGCTTATTAGAGCAGAGATGTGAAATAAAGACTGCAGATTATGTGCTCTGTTTCTTTGCTCAGCTCAGGAGCAACAAATAATGAAGGAACTTTAGAAAAGTTAAGGGAGATTTACCAGCTTGCTAGCCTTTGAATGCTGTTTTGCTGAATTTTTCAGAAACAAGTTGATAAAAGCCACCAGCCTTATTCCATTTTTTTCCAGCCAGAGTAGAGGAATATTTTATTCAAAGATATGTATCTTTATTTGATTTGTGTAAAATGAGGAAAGTTATAGTCAGTATAAAAGATCATACGATTGGGGATACTGGCTGAAAATCAAAAATCTTTATTTATAGACTTTCTAGTTAGCTTTTTTTTTYCCCCCAAGATGTACAGCATGGAGGCTTTGTACACTATTGTTTGTGTAGTACAGGTGGAATTAAGTGAAGCATCAACTTGTGGCCAAAATCTGATAATGAATAAAGTTTTATGCACGTGAATTATTCACAAATCCAAACATTGATTTATATTCAGCTGGAGAAGCAGGGTGATTGAGGGGGAATGCCAGTGGAGCTACGAGTCAAGAAAATCCATCCCCTGTGACATTAGAAATATTTTTCTTCCTCTGTGCTCATTCCCTCTACTATAAAAAGGCTATGAAATACTAAACTTTGGAGAAAAACATAATGATTATTTTTTATTTCCATAATTTGAAAATACAGTATATCATCTTAACATATAATTCCACACATTTGATATTGTGCATGTATTTTCAATAACCTACATACTAATGTATGTATGTAACGTGTACATTCAGAGTAATTATTTTTATAATGGTAATAATCATATTATTACTATGTATAGTCCAAAAAAATGGTTTGAAGGATTTTTTTTTGAAAAAAGATAAGTTAGGGTAAAAACAGGTTATACTGTCCTAAAAAAAAAAGAAAGAAAGAAAAAAAAAGATAGATAGAAATATAGGTGATTACAGAGTTGCCTAGGTAAGAAGACCGTGCAATCAGGCACAGACATTCAGGAACGTTTCCTCAACCCTTACTCAGTAGTTAATTTCTTTAGTATTAACTGTCATATCATCCCCCTCTGCATCCCATACCATCATCCTTTCTTGATGGAATTCTGTCCAAAACCTTCATTGCTTTAGAAAAATAGAAACTATAATTTTCAAAAACAGCCACTTCAATGTTTTCATGCAGGATAATAAGATTCTCACCATAGTTAATATGTCCCTGAAAAATACCATCTTCTTGAGATGTAATGGCATTGTGTACTATTTTTATGTGTGCTCCAAAGTCACTGGTATTAAGAAGTGGCTCTTTATTTCTCTATTTACTATGATTTTAGTTTTCTGTTTTTTTCCTCTGGTGTATCATATTAACTACACTTTCCTGTTTCAAGCAACGATGAATATAACTTCTGTCTCATTTACTTCCTAAGCCATGGACAGATAGATTCTGGGAAATATTTGGGGGATGCATCACTATATCTTTGTCCTATTACTGTACTCTTTACATTGGTCCTGTGCTATTGACTTACTCAGAATAAAGGATGCTGAGTTACATGGACTTTTGGTCTCATCCAATAAGTATACTTGTTTCTAAGTTTACTGATGCTTATTTTCCTTTACTCTCTGCTTTTCTGTTGATCTTATTTTTGTTTATATCGCACAAGGCAGAAAAGAGATGTGAAACTTTGCCAATACTTTTGCTAATATGTTAACTTATTTCATTTCCTGAAAAGAAAGTGTTCTAATCATTTGATCCCCTATGCAAAAACACTGCTCCCAGTAGCTCAGGACAGAATCCCAGTTACCATTGCTAATCATATCATCCTTCATTTTTTCCCTTCCTGAATCCCGGTCAGATGAACATTTTCAACATCACCATCGTTGTCTTGCATCATTTCCACCCTACCATTTTTCAAACCTACCCTCCTCTAGCTTGGTTGTACCTTGACTATGGCACCATCTTAGGATCTGTGTGGCCTCTGCAGAGTGACTGCCTTTTCTGAACTGTTCTACCCCTCTCCCTTAACTGAAGCACATCTGAAAACTCATTTCTTCAATGACACTTAAGAAAATCAGCTGACTTTATTGCCTACGTATTAATTTTATTTAAAATATAAATGGAAGATGGGATAAAATGTTGCAGGGAAAACTTTAAGAACATTAAAAGCCAGCATGGAAATTGATGGGGGAAAAAGGGGGAGATACAAGAAACAGCTTAATCTGCAGAAACCCATGTGAGGAACAGACATGCAATTAATGCGTAACACATGATAATACTTGCATCAGTGTGTGTTGCTGATTAAGACCAAATATGCAGGCAGCATCTTTGTGTAACAGGACAGGATACCTATCCTATACAGGACAGGCTTTGGTCTTGTCTTTTTTCCAACATACCAGTAATGACGAGGTAGGAGATACAAGTGGTATAAATTTGCATTTCGCCTTGCAGTCACTGTGGATAGCTGAATAGAAAAACTGATTACAAAATAGACTACGGGTTTGGAACATTAATCTCTTTTCTTTTACCTCTCCATGTGTGTGTATAACGCATGAAGCTTCCTGCCTTCTTCCTCTGCCTCTCAATCCCATGGATCGCCCTTTTTTTACTCCTCTTTGCTCAAGTTTTGGCTCACTTTAGTTTCAAGTGCACTTCTGCAGGTGAATAAATAGAGAGAAATGTGGTTTTGTGGAAAGTGAGTTTGGCTTAATATCTTCTTTAGTGATTCTGTTTTAACAGGCCCCATTCCTAAGAGCAGAGATGCTAGTCTTCACATCCTTCACTGATTTCAGGTTAGATAACAACATTCTGACTGTAGCTTAAAATGGGTACATTCTGCCTGTAACTCTCCTAGCCGTTCCCCTTCTGCCTTAGTCTTCTGTCCTAAAATATCATTGCAAAGTGTTTTTAATATCATTGCCAATTGTTTCTGCACTGTTAAAGAGCTGTTGTGCTCTATTACACAAGTGGCTGCGTTTCAGTGACTGGCTAAGTGATACATATCTGTATGTATATATGAGCATGTGTATGTATCTATGCGTATGTGTACAAATACAGAATGTATATAAAAATTGCCTTCCTTTGTATAAAGATGCAGGAAGGTTTTAATGTTTTTTTTTCTGTAAAATTTTAGCAAAGTTTGAACAAAACACACTTGCAAAGAAATGAAAATCACATTTGTAATTTTCACTTATAGTGCCATTATTATGTTTAATATCTTTCCTCCCCAGGCTAGTTCAGCATTCCCAGGGATGGTTGAAAGATGAGAGTAATGTGCAGAGCAGTAGAGAAATGCCATGGGAGTGGATAACTCTGCATGACCCTGGACATGTTCCAACTACCACCCTGTAATGTGCTCCAGCAGCTGCTGGCAAAGCTATCGGTTGCTCCTTGAAAGTCACCTATCATAATCCTGATTCCACAGTACCACTTCATGCAGCCAGTTGCTGAAGCAGCTTATGTGTTGGACATTCAGACTGGATATAACCAGTCCAAGTTGCCTATTTCCTTGGCTGTTTGCATGGCAGCAAAAACACATGTAATCCATAGCCAGGAAACAGACAACTTGAAAAACAGATTGCAAAGTTCAGAGCAGGAAGGATAAAAATTAAGTAGGGTAGTTTTTAATAAGCAAACAGAAAAAAGGGGGAAAAAACCCCACAAACCATACAAACCAGAGACAGAAAAACACAGAAAGAGATAAAAAGTCAAAATAAAGAAGGCTGCAATTTTCTCAACAATGGAGATACAGGAGATCTGTAGCTCAGCTAACTGTTTCAAGAGCCTCAAATGAAGTAATAGTACAGCCAGATTCCATTTTTGACCCTTCTCATAGGGCACTGTTCATTAATTCAAATGAAACCTCCCAAAGTGAGTACAATCCCCTGGTCTGCTGCCTGTTTGTCTCACATGAATTTGCCCTGTTGGCTGAGCACTCTCAGGCTTTCTTTTCCTAATATTGCCTGTCAATTAGTCCCTCTCCAGCTTCTAATCAAATGGGGTTAACTGCTCCCTAAAAAGCACAAAGCCACCCTGTTACAGATCATCAGTGTGGCAACCCAGCAACATGAATAATTCTGAGATCCACCAGAAAATTGTTAAGAACCACATGGTGACCAAAAAAGCCAGCTGGTGGGGCTTGTTCTATATACCACACTTGGGTCTTTTCCCCTCCTTTTTCAGTAATTTTAAATGTTTTTACTTAGAAGATGAAGAATAACAGAAAGACATTTCATCCTAACTGAAGCTGGCATTTAAAAACATCCGGAAATATGTCTATACAAAATGACTTAAATAAATACCCAATATCTTTTTAATATTATTTTTCTGGCGTTGCTTTTGGGGTGTGTGTTTTGTTCTGTTTTTAACTGTCCAACACTGTCTGTGTTGCCAGTAAATAAGGACAGGAAGATAGGGTTGCCAAGCTACTAACTGGAAGAAACTTGAGACTCCTGAAGGGAGGAGGGAGGTGACCTTGAAGTGCAACTGTTGCTTGTGGTGAGTGGAGTTTAGCAGGGAGAAAGTTCTTGTGCTGTAACAGAATATTTCTCTGTCTCTCAAGGTTTCTTTCTTGAAAAGTAATGTGTTTAGATAATTTACTCATTTCTTTTTCTGATAATCCATAAAACTATGGTGAAACTGACACTGCATTAAAAAAGTAGACAAAAGAGCTGAAAAGATGGATAATTTAATATATTTGGGTGCCAGTTTTGTAAGTTTTTTCTTTCTGAGAATGAATTTAATGGGATTTCTGAATATGTGAAGGACTTGTCAGATTTGAGCTTATCATAGAACATGAAAGAAATTATAAATATTACAAAAATAACCAAATTTTATGCTTTGAAGCATGAACTGCTCTGCTCAGCTGTCAATATTCTTTTCTTTCTTTTTTTTTTTGCACAGCAATTGGCCAAGTTTTTTTTAAAAGGAATTCTCATCTCTTTCTTCAGTATTGTTATGAACCTGCTGTGATCTCTGGACAAAGAACGTGTTAGAGAAACATGTGGTTGAGAAATGTCTTGATCATTCCTTGGCAGAAGTAGTTATCCCGTAGTAAGTGGAACAAATATGGAGAGCTATAAGCTTAAGGTTTTGGAAGCAGAAAGCATAAAAAATTCGGTTCTCTGCTTTTGTCACAATGCTCAAGATAGCAGAGGAGATATATCTTTAAGTTCTACAGAAATATAGTCTGTGTCCAGGCAGTGCAGGATTGTAAAAGATGTTTCAAAGTAGTTGCACTTAATTTATGTGGCAACAGGGATCCTGCAACAGCTGGACACCATTTTTCAGCCAAATCTATTTAAGGCAGCACTTTATGTTTAAGGACTATTAAGTAAGGAAGCTAAACTGGTTTTGTCTCAAACCGATACAAAGTCCTCTTGGAAGATCTAGGGCCTGCTCTGCTGTAATAAGTAAACCTTGGTAATCTGTTTAGCAGATGAAATAGCTTTAAATAGATTTAAAATTATCTCTTCTAACAGCAAAATATATTTGTTTGGGGTTTTTTATATTATACCTGCATACTTCTTAATTTATTACAGACAAAAAAGTTTACCAAAAAGATAGAAAATCTTCAACTGCAGATTAAAGTTTGTCTTTCTATTTCTTGAGGCCCGATTCATATCAACTTTGTTTGACAGACATGCTGTACTTCTTGTACAGTGTGGTGCCTTTCGGAAACATGGGGAGGTCCACAAACCCATTAGTCACGTTTGTCCAAGATGCTCACATTACAAAGAACATTTTTTGTCTCCTTGCTTTTCCTAGTTATCTTAGCCAAAGACTAGCACTRTATCACATCATCATGCTGACTGTATTTCTTAAGTGCCTGTTTTCATACTGTCCTTAATAATCCTCTCAAAAAGAAGAAATTATTTTCAAATGTTGCCCTGGAAATTTTCCTTTTTAAGTTTTTAATGACTTTCAGCTGGTCTCTTAGCTAACACTTGCACTGAAAATCCAAGCATAAGGAATCCTCCAGGTAGAGAAGGTGCTTATAGGAACCACAGATGAAAACTTTGTCAGTAGTATATTTTAACAGTTTAAGGGTTCTCAAAGACTTCTTGTTTTGTCAGAATATAGATTACCATCGTCCAAGCCTAGATTTTTATTCCCCATGCCTTTTGGCTAGGAGCATATTGCCACAGATGGTGCTTTTAGTGTACTGTAGACCCTAACTTGATACCTACAATGTTTGTGCAGTGATGGATGGATGAATGAAATGGTGATTTTTGTGTTAGTATGTTGGGTTTATTGCTGTCATTATGTTATTTGGGAATATTTTTCCTCTCTCCCATTTTAAGGTCGTCACTTTATATGCCGTGTTTCATACTGCAGCTCAAGCAGTCAGATTTCTTTAGTAGTTCTCATCGGTGCTGCACGTTACCTGCAGTTTTAATCCAGAGGGATGAGACTGAATCATGCTTTACACTATCACTTGCTAGCCAAGTGCAAAACATGGGGCAATCAGGTGAATGTAATATTCTGGACTACATTTAATTCTTGAATATTCTGCAATATTCAAGAAGTCACACTGGATGATCACAGAAGTTCTTTCTGGTCACCTTCCCCATAAACATACACTGTTGGGAGGTTTTGCTTCAGTGTGTCCCTGTCAGAAAGTCAGGCGTGGTGGGTATTGCTGGCAAAGTGCCAGCCACTCCGAAGCCAACTAGTGTCCAGTAAACTCACATTTGAAATACTTTAAATTACTTATTCTTGGTAAGTTATGCTTTGTAAAGGGAAGACAAAGGAACTTTGTCTCTTTAGACAGAAAAGGCCAAACATTGAATGAAGGCTGGCAAGAAAACCAGCAGACAGTGTTTTTGCAGTCATGCTCTTTGTTGTTATTGGGCTAAGGAAGGCCAGGTTTGATAAGATTTTGTCTTACTTCTATTCCCTAGGGAAAAGAAACACTCCTAGTCTAGCCCTGCTCCTATAAGGGGACCACCTATTACTCAGCAAGTAGCAAATGATTCACTCGTCTACACTGGACCTAAGTTTATAAGTACTACATGCTTACCCTGAGTGGCTCTGTGTAAACTTTTCCACACAGGAGTAGAAGGCAGAGATTCTCTTTCAGTAACTCTCTCTGCATAGTGACAGCTCCCCAAACAGTGGCCTCTTTCCCATGCACCACCCAAGCCTCACTATTATTCAGTTTCAGCTGCTGTTTCAGCATTCTGTTCAGCATTTCTTTCAGTCATTATTCAGTTCAGTTGAGTTCAGCATTTGTCCTTGATTCACAACTCAAATAGGCACGTAGGTAGTCTTACAAGATATCCTTAGATAAGTGATCTATTGAGCTACTTAATGATAAAATAGACAAATGTGAACGGACAAAAAGATAGATAGAGAAAAAGATAGATATGGATATTTATAGATATGCACCAGCTTCCCTTGCGCAATTCTATAAATGCTTAAGAGAAAGAAGAGATAATTAAATATACCATCATATCATGTCTGATAATCCAGCAAAATATTTCAGCCAGGAACCATCTTCCTAGATCTCTTATTCAAATAGAAACCAACAAATTATAGTAAGCACTCTGTCAGAAAAGTTCTTTCCTCTGATATTTTAAGATGATTCTACATGATGGTGGTCAAGACACTTCCATTAGTGGAACTAACAAATATTCCTGTATTTAATATATTTCGGGATGTCTATTCCAGTTACAATGTGAAAGGCTTGATGTCCTGTCTGACAGCTGCTAAAAGCGTGTTACAAAGTCGAGCCTTGATGGGACTTTGTGTCCCATCCTACAGTCAATGTCTGACCTCTCTTCACTGGGGATGCAATCTTAGTTCTGTCCCCTAGGTCCGGTTTGGTTAGTCGCGTGAAATTACTGCTCAGGAAGGCGGTGGAGAAGCGACATCTTTAAAACACCATGCTGCCGGACAGCTACTTGGCTTGAAGCTGGAACTGAGAAGAGAACAGTTATAAAAGAGAGGTCTCATCTTTTCCATGGAGTGCATGAAAGCAATGTTTGACAGCATAGAAAAAGGGAGCAAGGCTGGGTTGGCAGAACAAGTTGAGTTGTTTTTTAAGGGGAAGCTGCAGCACTCATTATTCACTTAGGAACAAACTATTTCCAATATGCCAGGAAAAACT
Organism: Phoebastria nigripes; assembly: GCA_035582835.1. Classification (NCBI taxonomy): domain Eukaryota; kingdom Metazoa; phylum Chordata; class Aves; order Procellariiformes; family Diomedeidae; genus Phoebastria; species Phoebastria nigripes. The sequence continues at coordinate 272,929 of JAYKAV010002858.1, read as the reverse complement.
GCAGTTTTTCTTCAATTCTTTGTCTGTATAAAACAGGCCAAACACAAACACACTAAAGTGAATAGAATCTGAACTCTCCAGTTAAAACATTGAATGCTTTTTGCTGTTTTAGTTTAACAAGTTTTATCCATTGTTAGTGAATAGCTTCCAATTCATCATTAGCTTCTTTCTGTTGTTTTGCAGAATAATTCTTCATAGTTAAATTGTACAGGGAGAACCTGTCCCACTGCTTTTAGGGACAGGACAAAATAATGTGAACAGCAGGAGCAGCGATAGTTCAATTAGCAACACTGGCAACTTCTTTGGAATGGCAACATTACTAGAGCCAAAGAGCTCGCTGGCACTGAAGTGTCTCTTCTGAGGGGGAAGTGTAGAGTCCTTGGTACAGTTGTGTAGAATAGCATGACAGACAACAAAGTGGGTAACCAAGTTGGGAAGCTGAAAACACAGTACAAAGCTCTTCCACACTATGGGACTGTGCTGAAAGATTTTTCTCAACAGGAACAGCAAGCGTTTGCTAGGCAATGTATATACCATTTGCTGCTTTCAGTACATTCATTAAAGAAAGTCTGTCTTTTTGTTGGCTTTTTAGATTAATTTTTCTTTTAAACCTGTGTTCCTGTAAATGTGCTCTTTTCCGCCCTCTCCCCCCCTGCCCCCACGCCCCCCCCAAAGAGTAGCCAAGTTTCTTGGTTTCTTGCATCTCTGTTGTCATTTCCCTCCTTGCTGAATGTATGAATGAACCGTGTTTCTGGAGCAACTTCTCAATAACAGATATCCATCAGAGATTTTACTTTAAGAGTAAATAAATTTTCAAAATGTCTTTTCATGAGGAAATACAGTTATGAATACTGGTCTCATGAAATAGAATTTATGTGCAGTAATCTGCATAAATACTCCCAAACTGTATCTCTTCCATAATTAATATGTTGACATTTTAGGAGGAAGGAAGGATTATCTTTCTACAAAGCCACAGTCAGTGAAAACAATTTTAAGTTCTATTCCCAGCTCCTACTCCAGACTCCCATTGTGATGTCAATCTTAGTGCCTCTGGTTTTTTAAGCAGTGAGTTATTAAATAATTTTTAAATTCTTTGCTGTTGGTAGGTAAAGTTCATCACATTTTTTTTAAGCTGTCCACACAGTATAGCAATCAGTGACAAAGAAGTGTTTTAAAACGTTATATTTCATCTCTTTAAAGGGATGAAATCACATGAAAATTCAGTTCCTCCAGGTCCTCTAAAAACTTCTGAATTCTGTGCTCAGTTCTGAAACAAAGGTCTAAAATGTGGCCTACACCAGCATGATTTCAAATAGGAATGCCATCTGCAGAGATCCTGCAGGTTGTAACATTTGCTTCTGTAGGAAGGGGCATGTAGGTAGGGGACATGAATGCACAAAGTTGTTGCTTTGGAACAGTAAGGAGTTTTAATCGCTAGCAAGCTGAGACCTTAAAAGCATTTAATAAAACTTTTTTACAAATGCTAATTAGACTTCTTTGCTCTAATTGACTATTTTCGCATTTCAGCGATAGATTTAATTCTGCCAAATAAGTTGCCAAATAAGTCATGATCTACACCTATTTGTTAGAATATTAGCTAAGACAATGAAAGCATATTTGAGAGAGAACAGAGTGGGCTTTTTTTATTAAGGCTTTTCTAAATGGGATATGAGCTAGGCAGAAAGTGAAGGTTTAGAGATAACATTTACTGTAGAAATTCACTTTTACAAGTAAAAGTGTATTTGTTTCTGAAAATTACTTTCAGACAAGATTTGGCTCTATCTCACTGCAAGCTGGAACACAGAATACAGTATAAAGTATGGAATTGTATTATGATTGATTCTTTCCATACAGGATAGCATTTACCTTACCAGATTTTACAGTTCAGAGTTGCTGGAATAAAACATCTACATTTAGCAGCAGTTACCACAAAAAGAAACTTCAGCTATGTTAATTTCCAGAAGTATTTTCAAAAATTATTGATGTGTCTCAGATAAATGTATGTTGTAATTGTGGGGTACTGTTGATCCTTCTGGTCGTGACTACTGTACTGCTTTCAATAAAGACTTTCAGGCAGTTATGAGGTTAAAAAAAAAATCTAGAAGAAAATGAGAATTCCTTTGCCCTGTAGGAGGTTCTGTTCATTCCCTCTGATTACGGGGCTGCGGCACATGGAGTTTTTGAGATAATCAATACTTTGAAAACTCTGGGCTGTTTTATCTTCTGTGCTGAGACTCATGAAAAATTAACACTTTTTACCCACACCTGAACCAAATCAATAGTTAAGGTAACGAGTTCTTGCTATTTGACAGATCATTTTATTACATAGGTAGAATTTGGAGACTACATGGGTCGTAAGAGCTTATTCTTGGTGAACTGAGAATTGCAGGTAATAAAATATCTATAGTGCTTGCATGGAAGGGATTCAGATTACTCTCTTGCTCTAGGACGGATTGAGTAGGGATGTTCAGAGTAACCCTTTGTGACTTAATTCACTGTGACAGGGCACAGCCATCTCAAACAGATCCTATCTGTAATATAAAAAGGTATTGATTACAAATACATATTTACCAGGAAACCAATATTCCATCCTTTAAAAGACTGTGATTAGGAGAAATAAAAAAAAATTCTGTGGCTAAATTATTTATTTTATTGGGCCTTAGAAGCAGGAATTTTGGGTTTGAGTCCTGTTTATAGGGTCAACATTTTATTTCTTCCTCTAGATAATAGTGATATCAAGGCTTCTTGTCACACAGTTCGGTAACAGACTAGAGTTTTACTCAGCATTTAGCACTGTAAGGCTTTCATTTATGTTAGGTCTTATAGGCATTATAACAGTCGGTTTTAGCTATCTTTATATAACTATATATTTAGCTATCTATGCATAGGTATAGATTTAGCTATCTATATATAACATATATAATGTTGCACTTATAGGCAAAATAACAGTTGGTTTTAGCTATCTTTCTTACTCTTGAAAGAGATCAAGCAGTTTGCTATGTGTGTATCACTTACAAAGATTTATTCTGAAAGTAAGCTTGAGTATGGGATAATCTGCCTCATGTTGACCTTCACTCCTTCTCTAGATGATTGCCTCATCTCCTGGGGGATTAATAAACTGCCACCTATGATCATGTAGTTCCCCGCGTTCCCAAGCGCAGGTTCCAGCAAATTTGGTCAAGAGACACTCTTAGAGTCCTCCTCAAAATGAAGTGCAGATATTCCCACACTGGTGAGGAATTCTACATATGCGCAGAACATAGCTGGGTACCTACATCATATTGCCCATACATATATTGTCTACAGTCAATTTGTGGCAGTGATTATGTCACTAAGATAATCAAAGGGAAACAAAACAAAACAACAGTTTCAAGGTTAACTGAAATGCTTTAATTCTGAAACTTGGACGGTTACACCAATATAGAAAACTGATGTTTGGCCACTTTTTGGAATGCTCCTTCTACAGCTGCCTGTAGTAAGAGCTTGGTGGGGTTTGTTTTACTTGTTTGTTGTCTTCCTTTTGTTTTATTTAGTCTTTTAAGACCAGGGAAAATGATGTAGTGACAATGCTGCCTTGTACAAAACTACAAATTTGTATGTGATCTGAAGCAATGATTGTGACAGTGGTAGTAAAAATACATATATGTTAGAAACTGGAAATAGAGGAGATGATAGAGGAATTTTTGTGTCATAAATTAGTGAAAGAAAAACAAATGTAAGAAATAGCAAATAAAATGGCAGAGCTGGGGTTTTAATACACCAGTGAGACCTGTGAATTGACTTAAAAGCTCAAATGCAAGCACCGAGTCAGTGGTTTCCTAATTCTAAATGAGATTTTAAGGTAAAGAGGGAATCACATTAACAGGCTCATTCCCTTCAAACACATGAACAGAAGATGTTATGGTCAGGTGCACATACGGTGCATATCTTAGCAGTCCGTAGTCACTTACAATGTTTCTAATATCTTTAAAATACATTGCCTAGTTTCCACTTAATAATTTTGTTGTGTGGACAAAGAAAAACCACTTTCATTGACAAAGAAGAATCACTTTCATCATGCAAGGATATTGCAATTTGGTTTTAATGTATATATCCCCCTTAAGTTTAATTTCTCTCCAACAAAAGCAAGATTCCTAGTCAGTCAGGGCAGCATCGGAATGTATTTCAGCAGACTTGGGATCTACTGTAAGTACTGCCAGGGGCTTGCTAAATGCCTTTAGGGAAATCACCTTGCACTCACTCTCCTTATGTATGAAGTGGTTTCAGAGCTGCTGCTGAGTAGTTCTGTATGATGCAAGTAACATTATATTAACACACACTCTGTTCCAATCAGGACGACAAAATTAAGTTTTGAAGATATTTTCTAAGCCTGTTTTCTGCCTTAACAGACAATTCTAATACTGGCAGAGCAACAGAATAAGACTATCCAAGCAAAACTACTGACCATAATGTCACTATACGTTAACAAATATGCCCCTTCATTACCTTAACATTAATATAATAGGAAGGCTGTACAGATCATCCAATGCTTTATTTATTTTGCAGGTTTTGCATTTTGAAAATACTAAAAAAATATTAATTATGCTCAATTAAAAATTGAGTAATTGCTAATGACCACAAATTTGAAGAATTAGATTCTTCAAAGAAAACATTCAGAAGCTGGTTTCTTGCTTAATTCTTTTATAAACTATGGAATATATTTATAAAGGAAACAGATGCTGAATATAACTGATAAGGACAGGAAAGACTATATAATAATTAAGAGTAAAATATAAAATATCATAATTTTAACATGTGGTAAACCTCAGTCCAGATTTAGCAATTATCAGAAGGTCACAGTGAGACTGAAAATGAGAGGATAGTGCTGTGTGTACTTTTTAAATGTTTTTTTTATAGGTGTACATTATTAGTTCTCATTGATGCTTCCATTATTTTTCACTGTTATGTAATATCTTCCTGAAATGTCCATTTCCCCTAATCATTAAAAATGTGTTTGTGTTTCAGTTCCATAAAGCAGTCTGTATATACCTGTTTCTACCTGAGTCAATGTATTAACTGTATCTTTCCCTCACATTGCACTTAGTCATGTACTATACAGCAACACCTTATCATGATGATCCTGTAGTATATGCATAAGATGAATCTGCCAGGGAGACTCATTCATGGATAATCATAAGCAAAAATTAGAACCCTTAAAATATCTGTATTAATTTTAGTATTTCTAAACACTGTGAATTTACACATCTCTTCTGTGGGAAACAGCATGGGTGGAGTGATAATCCTCTGAATAGTGCATGAAAAAAATGAAAGGCAAAATGGACTGTATAATTTCTTCTGATACACTGACCACTGTATCTAATATGTGTGTGAACATACTGTCCAGACGTAAAAACCTTCTGAATCTTGCTGTATATCTGCATAAGTGTACCTCTGATAAGGACATCATAAGTCTGCATAGGTCAGTGGTGATTCAGGTAGTATTTGGGTTTAGGAAGGCACTGAAAGTAACAAACACTGCAGTGGTCCTTAATGGTACTATTAAAGAGTTACACTAGCAAATCAAACAACTGTTGCTGTATTTTATACTATGGTATAACTGTGTGGAAAAGGTGGCAATGAAGCCAAGCGGATGCACAAGAAAATACTCTATCACTGGATTTTTGCAAGAAGTTGCACTTAATTGTGATGTAAACATGGTACACGTTATTTTTGCCTCCCTTCTTTTGCCACCCACTTCCCCCCTCACCCCGTCTATTTTTGTTACATATTGAAAATCCAGCTTCTTCTCAGTATACTTCACAGCATTAATGAAGAGTATTTTCCACAATGTGCGTCTTTATGTTGTGCTGTGCAAACACAGGGTTTCAGGCAATGATTTTCAAAAACAGACATGTGAGTCACCATGCCTCAACTTACATCCAAAATCACTGCTGATCTTGGAATAATAGCTGTTAATACAACTAGTGAAGAATCTTGGTTACATCAAGCTGTAGATTTCTTTACTCAGATCTACCCAGAAATGCCTGCTCTCTATTTACAGTCATCCAGTAGTCTTTATTCACCTCAGTCCCTTGCTCTCCTACCATCTCCTATTTCTGGCAGGATTCCAACAGTTAAAAAAATACTACAGATTTATTTAAATCCCATTTTCCAAAATGTGATGCAGTAATAGAAGGAATTTAATGAGGATCTTCATTATGTGTTCAACAGAGAGCTTTCTCACTGATCTTGCCACAAAAAAAGAATCTTCCCCTCGTTATTGGTGCCTTTGTGACTCAGCCAGGCTTTCATGTAAAAATAACACTAAGCTCACAAACTTGTGAGGGAATGGCAGTTATATTAGACAGAGTTTTATTACCTCTTACCAGCTATTTTTAGAAACCACAGATCAGCTTTTAACATGAGTGGCAGAGTAGCAAAGACAGAAAAAATTGTTCATAGTTGGAATTTCTCTGAGGAGGATATATAGAAGTACCAACACTTAGGGGATAAGGAAACAAAGGCTTAAAAGACAACTAGTATTAACCAAGGAGTGTGTAAAACATCTGTATTGATTTTCTGAACAAACCTTGTCAATTTGATGTTATTTTAATTTTTAAAGTGCTGATCAGAGATTTCTTGATGTAAAAACCTGCAGAAAGTCTGGCATTTACTGCAGATCATGACAGCTCAGAACAGTGTTAGATATGTTTGCCACTGCACACTCCTGAGTATGTCTTTTAATCACTCTGGGGCTTTCCTCATTATCTGAGGCATTGATGTCTGAGGAAGGGCCAGACTAGATTTTTGTAAGGCTGCTGCAAAACAACAACAAAAAAAGATTTTGTTTCTGAAAATTTTGAATCTTATTTCATCCAAAGTGCTATGGTTTTGTACACAATGACTTTGCTGTTCCCTGTCAGACATAGCAAAAGTCAAAAGAAGGCAATGCTCATGTGAAGAAATCCTGTGGCAGGATTAACCAACAAACCCTTCTCTTACATTTCATTCCTAAGATCTTTTCAGGATGCCAGCAAGCTAACTCCCTGAGAAAAGGAAAAGACAAGAAAGGAAGACTGTAACTGTTTACACATATCTAATGAAGAAGTGTAGATGTTGGTGCTATGAGGTCAAAGAGAGGTGATTGCTTTGTCTGGCAGGGATGAAAAATTTGCAAGTAGTTCTAAGGAGAAGTAAATTAAAACCATAATTAAATGAAAAACAAAATCTTAGGGATTCTTTAGGTTGTAGAGACAGAACCCCCCAAGAACACGGGGGTTGGACCAGATGACCTCCAGAGGTCTAACCTCAACCAATTCTGTGATTCTGAGGTACAATAGGAAGGATGTAATCCATGGTAACAAGGTAAACTTTCCATAGGTCAGGACAGTTGGTGATATCCATAAAATACATGAGTGCACACTGAACCAAAATACTAAAGACTGAATGTTAATTCATAAACTCTATTCCTTAGTATAATGTTCTTTGTATTTTTCGTGGTTTACTCAACATAGTCCTGTTTGAAAGTTTAACTTCTGTTGTTTTCTATCTCTTTGTCAAAGAAGTATCACTTTTTCTTTAACAGGAAAATTTTTCATTTCTTAGAGGTCACAGATTTAGAATTTATTCAATTTTTGTGGTTAATGTTAAGTTCCTAAACTCATGTTTTACTCTTAAATACAAGCTGTCTGATCTGAAGGCTTTCTGGGCACCTACAGATTTTAGTAACTTGGGTTGGATTTGTGGGTTCTTAGCTATTCTGAAAAAAATAAGTTACTATTATTTTGGTGCTTAATGATGGATTTGAGGACCTGAATAAAGACAAGGTCGTTAAATTATCTTAAAGAAATAAATTAGTGTAAATGTACTAATGACCATGTTGTTATACTAACAACCAGGAACTTAAATACATCAGACACTCATCCTTGAGAAAATGACTTTAAGGGCATAAAAATAGTAGCTGCTGTACAGCAATCATTCTAATTAGTCAATAGGCATTTAAATATAGTACTGTAAGTTAAGACCCTGACTCAAATAGTACCATGTCAAAAAACAAATCCCAGCAAATAAATTGTCCATTGGTATTATCTGTTGTTGATGTAAATTTGAATTATTTTTGGGATGATATATTGGCTGGTTGATGGAATTCGGACATTTGTGGACAGAGCAAACAAATACTAACCACTGCCTCTTCTCCATTTTTTTCCTAAGAGCTTAAATATTATATAATATAAAAATAAATTTAAAAAACCCCAAACCTCCTAATCCAATGTTGTCACAATAGCGATGCTTACTCTAATAGTTACCTGTTTTATGAACACCCCTAAGTAGCCCCCTATGCCCCCGCAGGTTGTGCTTACTTTTGTTGGTTGACAGGTATGTCAAAAAGGAGCCGAGTCTGGAATGCGAAAGAGACAGACATGTTTAGACTAGCACAGGAAGAAGAAGTAGAAAGGAAGACAATCTAGGGACAGAAGAGACTTATGGAGTAGGAAGGTGAGGTAAAGACAAGTAGAAGCTGAATGGAATAAAAAGTGGTGCTGGCATCTGAAAGTATATGAAGATAGAAGTGGGCAGCCTGACTTGATTTCCTGTTGATACCAGTTACAGCAGCACGCAACTGAATTAACAGGCTGCTATTTTCCATTTGTCTAAATGCAAACTTCAGAATTATATTCCTCATATAAAGTTCACTTGAACATACTTCAAAACATTGACATTAGCATAGAAAACCCTTTTATCAAGACAGAAACTTYTATAGTTAGGCTGGTGAACAAGCGTTAGAAATCAGAGATCAGTTAGATGGTTTCTTGCTGCCTTGAAACTGGAGACTACAAAACCCCAGTTTGTGTTGGTTTAAAATGAAGAGCATGTCAAGGAAGACATGCAAAATGAGGGACTTAATTTTCAAGGGCATGTGTGAGCTCAATTTTCATGGAAGATCCAGTTATGAACATGTGGAAATGAAAAGCTTGATGCCTGTAGATCTAATGCCACAAGTTTCTAGCGTAGACAGTATGATTCATTCTTGGGAACCAGCTGTAAATGAGACTGTTAGGACTAAGGACTCAGATTTGTTGGAATTTTTGAAATTTAAATCCCTTTAAGACCTTATCCGCTCCTCTAAAAATGTCAACAATCTCCATTTCATGTCAGTATTCATTTTAAAACTGCATTGGTCTCTCCCATGGAACAGAGAAAGCCTTTATGTAAGAGATCATATTGTACATGATTCCTTGATGTCTTGGTGTCTCTGATGATGTTTAGGTGGCCCTGCTTGAACATGGGGGTTGGACCAGATGACCTCCAGAGGTCTAACCTCAACCATTCTGTGATTCTGAGGTACAATAGGAAGGATGTAATCCATGGTAACAAGAAGAGGTGTCCATTCTCTATTTGGGTCAGTGTTTAGGCCCTGTTGTTGCAGACATCCCCAGGAAGTTCACTGAATTCAGTACCTGTCTGCATGGGTGCAAGAGAGTTCTCAGAAATGGTTCTTGGCCTAAGCTGAAATCTTACCCATGGTGTGGCAGAAGCCAAAAATTGAGAGTTGGAAATTGCTTCCTTTTTCTTAATAGAAAGTAACAGTAATTTCTTCTCAGTAAGAAATAAGGAAATTCCTGCAGATATTTTTGAAGAAAGAAATATTTAACAGGCATGTAGAACAGATGTCCTGTAGAAGTATTTGTTTCTGGTAAGTAGGCAATGCTGGGATGTAGTTATGGTTACTAAATAGCTGCAGATAAGCAGGGAGGAAGATGTATACTGTTTCCTTTGTTTCCTGAGGGAAAAATGACAGAACATAAACATTTTACAAAACTTTTCAGTCCTGCTTACATAAGTTGCCTGGCATTTAAGAAGCTCAAGATCTAATTCTTTTTCTGTATTCCTTCACCTTTTAAATTGGGAAACTCTCTGCTCATATAAGAAGTTTTGAAACTGTATTCTCTACTATGGACTCTCCCAGGTGTTACTGACAGTGAATAAAAGCCACCAACTTGTTGTGTAACTTGTGAGCCTGCACATGAAGTCTCTGGGCTTCTCGAACCACCTGCTGCATCCATGTTTGAAGGGGTTGCTGTTTGACTCCAGAAAGTGGTCATCCAGGCAAGATAGGGAAGAGACATAAGGAGGCACAGGCAAATTATAGGAAAGAGACATACTTTATGGAGAAGAGGTATATCATAATGAAATGATGTGTCTAAGATCTTACAGGCTGTGCAAGTCAGAAAAATAATTTAAACTAGACTCTGCTCCTATGCCCTGAAAACAAAATATTTCTCACCTCTCCCAGTTTTTCTCCTCAAACATTTTCCTCCAATAGATGGTTTTTTCCTTCTTAGAAAACATGCAATGAATAGAAATTTTATGTTCTGCCTTCAACAAGTATCAAATACCGGTTAATGCTAATAAAAGCCTAGACAACCCTTGACATTCTTCACTCCTTTGATTTATAGGAAGCCTTTTTTTACCTGCCATCAAACATCAATATAGATAGCAACATTATCAGGTACAAAATATTCATTCAATTAATTTTCCTGAAAAGTCTCGCCATGACTGCCATTGTTTCTGTTGCAGAAAGAGTCTGTATGACGATGGTGCTCTCTGTGACATATGGCAGAATGTCAGATAACTTCACTAGGCACTGACATTATAGGTGATTAAATTAATAGTGATATGTTCATGAGGTAGCTTGAGGTTCTGTGTTAGCATCAGTTCTCCCTTTGACATCAGTGGTGGAACAAATCTAGCCTTAGAGGATAAAAGAGACTTTTCTCAGACTCAGTGTTAGCATTAATGCCACCTCCCTCCGGCAGAACAGCCTGCATCGCTGTATAATCAGTTTATAAAGATACAACAGCCTGTTTAATCACACCAAGTGTCAATGCTGGCATTTGACTTGATCATGTAGATCCCCAAAAGATTAGAGCTTGTTTTGTTCCATGGCAGGCTTTCAGTACACAGACAGCTCTATAAATATTCCCCCAAAGCTATGCTGTCTAAACAAATTGCTGTGTGCTTTCAGGTGGTGCAGTATGATGTCACAGCACTTAAAACAGGATACCAAAAGCAGGGATTATGAGGGAGGAAAAAAGTAAACAATTTCAGGAAAAATTCAAGACTGCAGTTTTAAAAGCAACACATCTTCAGTAAACCTGAGGGAGCAGGAAAGACAATCTTTTCAAAAGGATGGATTGAACCAGCCCATGTGAATCTTATGTTGAGAGAGTTAATTATTACCCATTCTGCTACTTTGAGCCAAATCTAAAGTTCTTAAACATTTTTTTTACAAATGCCTCCCTCAAAGAAATTCAGTGAGATCTTCAACAGGGAAAAAAAAAACAGAGCAGACACCAGATTTCTTTTTCTGTATGAAAGAATATAGTATTATTGGGATGCAAAAAAATAATTTTAGCATGTATACATGTGCTAGACTATACTGACATCCATCCACTCAGTGACCTTTTTTTACCTGTCTTTCAGTAATATGTCAATAGTTTGTCAGCATTTTGAAAATAAGAGAGGTCTATATAACCAGTAATGAAACATCCTGATTGTAGGAATGTAAACTCTGCAAATCCCTTTCTTAGAAGGAAAAAGATGAATAGCAAAAAAATATTCATAATATGTGGACTTGTTACATTTGCAAAATTCCTATTTTCCTCTAAATTTTTCACTATGTTTTCCTGGAAAGACTTCTCTTTGAAAGTACTTAATAGACCTAAAGTTCATATGCATTTGTTCAAGTGGGAACTCCAAAACACAAGAATGCACGTGCAGACAGATAAACATGCCTGCCAAACACATGTTTATGTTGGTAATTACTATCCTCTTGAATAGTATGTTCACATATTGTGTGAACATCAGAGACTACTAAACTGCCTCAGTAATTGTTGCCAAATTTTCATCCACACCATCTTTTTTTTGTTTGCTCCTGAGTAAAGTTTCCCAAATGAAATTATTTCAAAAGCAAGAGATTCAATACAATAAAAGTAAAAATAGGAACGGACAGAAATAGAGTCTCTTTGAGACTCAACTGATTTCCTAAGATTAACATTTTTACTTATGACAGAATTTTTCTTTCAAAATGTCTCTTTCATTAATGTGGTTCAGAGTTGAATGAAAAGTAAGTCTAAAAAGTGCATATATTGTRGGGCACCAGTGAAGAATATCTGCACCATATAGTTACACTGGAGCTCTGCTTTCAGTCTACAAACTGTTGTAGTGGGTGGAAGTAGTCTAGTGATATTTTTTTCATTAAACTTTGAGTGTCTTATTGTTTTGTACATACCAGTGTTAATTTTTCTTTAGTTGTTTGTACTTTGATTCTCCTTTGAATTACATAAATCCTGAGTTTGATGCTGACCACTTTCTTCAAGGAAAAAACATCCAAAATGCAAAGAAAATATCATGGAGCCCAGTGAACGCAGAAATTTATGGAAGCACTATATCCTTTTTAAAACATGCTTGGGAGGATTTTTTATTTGGATAAACACAATAAATATTGGTATGAACATTTGCTGAGAGACCTCCTCAAATCCCAGATCTCTTTGTCTTTTGCTTTCTACTGTTCTTTCCTGGCCTTTCTTTATATGGCCAGAATATATTGATATTTCTGTCTAGACAGGAGGTGGTTACATGACTACCGCAGGGAACAGAGCTCAAACACTTTAAGGCACTCTCATGGGTAAAAGGAAAAGAAAAAACAAAAAAAA